>WUAM01000107.1:3531592-3597266 GCA_024336885.1 Actenoides hombroni | reverse complement strand
GGGCTAAGTATACAGAGTACCGCTTCCCCCTTTCATATGCCAAACCCCACTGGTGCAGGGGAGCAGGCTGCAAAGCCCGTGCTGTTAAATCACACGGCACCCTCGACCTGGAGACGCCTGCGGAAAACAGAGCCCATAGCACAGCCACCTGCCCTGCCAAGCAGCAGTGCAAACTCCTCCCCTCTTCCTTCCACAAATTGTGCTCCTGCCCTGCAGAAATAAGAATAATCTTTATTTCTGATGTGGGAGGGGGTGGGAGGAGCAGAGGTCAGAGTTTTTGCTTCTGTACAGATTGTATGTGTGCGTGTGTGCACATACACATAAGCATGTGTGCATATGCAAATGCCTATCCTATGCATATGCATATTAAAGATTGTTATAGATATGAGTCAGCACACAGATTAACTGTATTACATGTAAAGATGGACCTCCCATTTACAAAAAATAATGTCTATTTTTTCAGGGTCACTTCCAAAACAGTCATTCCCATTCAGGAGAAGACAGCAGCCCTGGAAAGGGCTTATCCTGCTTGTTTATTATGGGGTCCCCTGTGGTTTCCAGCACATTGCCTTGGATGTTCTACCTTACTTAGAAGCCAGGTAAACTCTTGGAATCTATTTCTGGGTATTGAACATTGGCCATATTAGATGCATTAAGTATTTTGTTCATGCTTAGGGTAAAAAACCTCACTTGATGATGTTCTGGCCCCTAATTCTTATGAACCTCTGTGAAATTAGTGGGTCTGACTGACAGATGTGTTATCCAGTGCTTCAGATACTGCAGGGAAGACTGCTGTGGTGTTAGAAATGTTCACTTTAAAGAACAACAACTTATCCAATTACAGCTGTTCTAGGGGTATTCCTCTGCTTTTGGTAATACACTTCAACTCAGTTTGAAAGCCCAGCACCCATGGTCAGGTGTTTGGGCATCTGGGGCAGGTGTTTGGGTGGGCAGAGGAGCCTAATCTGTGGGTCAAGGTGGATGTAGCCAACATTGAAGCATGCCCAGCGCTGAGGACTAAGATGAAGAGAAACCCTGGCATTTCCTGCAGGAGACTTGGCATCCATTAACTGTAAAGTAGTGTTAGACCAAAGAGATGTATAACAAAAATAGCAATAGCATTTCACAAGTAGATTAATTAGTTAATCAGATTGTGGATGATAGTAAATATATGGCTGGTTAGTTTTGGCATAATAAAAAGTAAACGTAGACACTAAGAAACAGTTACGCATTTCTGCCAAAACTTTGATGTTAATTGCAGATTATATGATATACGTGTTAAAAAGAAAGCTGTAACACATGAGCTGTTTTTTTTCTTAATTAAAAAATATTGGACAAAGTCTGTATTTGTAAAGAAAAAAAATGCAATAGCTGACCAAAATATTACATTTTTTTTTAATGTAAAGATGGAAACACTGGTCTGTACTATGACTACGTTGTCAAATATTACTTTTTTTAGTAATTTTTTCCTGGTTTGTTTCTAGTATCTCTTAAGCTTTCAAATCTTTCTAGAACTATGTTCAAAATAATATTTAGTATAGTGAAAAACACTAAATATTTCATGGTATAATTAAATCTTATTAATATAATTGTCTGTAGAGATCATATTAAAAATTTACAAGGACCTTTTTCCTTTTCATTACAAGTTATAATTTCTTATGAATTTCTGTAAATGTCTTCAGTTTTATCCTCAACTGTGGGAAGCATTGGAAGTTTTCTTGATTTGATGTTGAATCCAAGTTGCTTTACTAATATTTTTCTTTAACCTCTGCCAGAGACACTTTGTCGTGGAATTAGTACTGATGTAATTAAGGCACAAAAGATTAAGTATTTGCTTTAGCACTTGTGGATCTAGACTCTGGCATTTAACATTTTCTGACTTTTAGCATTCTAGTTATTGTTTTTCTTCAGCAGACTTAAGGACAGGGTACTTTATTTCTTATATTTCTCCACTGTGCTATGTGCAAGGCATGTACAGTTTTAATTCCAAAACAAATCTCTCTACACAACAAACAGTGTTTTATAACTAGAGCAATTTCATGCAAATCCATGTTACTCTCACTTGCAACACCACAGAAATGTTATGGTAGTCTATGGATATAGAGGAATAACACAAAGTTACTGATCACAATGCACTGCTTTCCCTACTAGTATTTTGGAAAATTTCCTTCTCTACCTTAAGTCCTCTACCCTAAATGTCCCTTCTGCTGCAGTCAGAATCAATATTTCAGTTGTTCCCTGAAGACTGGCATTTCTATAGATATAGAGACTGCATACCAAATACTGAATACTTACTATTCTTTGTCTTTAAAAATTTCATATTGTTGGATTGAAAAAAGCCCACCACAAGTCCCTTTAAGCAGCATGAAGAGAACACATTTCTGTCTTTAATTTCCAAGACCTTTTTAATGAAATTGAAATCCTTATGAAGTTTTCCTGAATCCATCAAATATTCATCCGAATGGCTCTGTTTATTGGCATTTCCACATTAGCATATTGGTCTGTTAAAATTCATGTAACCATCCATCTGCCTAGTGGCTCCACATCTCAGCAGAGTTCTACTCACCCGCTAGCACCATTAAAATCAGCTTTTTCACTTGAACTTGCTTTCATTTAAGGCACTGCTAATGTAGAAAGGAGCTCATTTAATGATGCTTTTTCACCTTTTAGGTTAACTCTGAATGCATCATTAACAGAAAGATGTTGACTAATTTGGAGGGAGTTTAGACAAAAGCTATAAAAATTGTTAGCAGGTTGGCAAAGCATGCACTATGCGTAAAGTTAAAATGAACTATCAATGGATATGAGCTATCAACAGGCTGGAAAACCATGATTAGAAAATTTTAAAGGATATAAATGTGGATAGTGGAATAATTCAGTGTGTTAAAACTATAATGAAGAGCTGACACAGCTTATGTGTGGACAAAGTAGAAAATCCCTCTTTAGATGTTTACAGTGAGCACCTGGGGGTGGTCAGGACACCACAGTGCCAGGGGACAGACCAAAGGATCTCAGGAGTTCTTGCCTAGTGCATAAGTGTGTGTTTTAGTAGTTAAATAGGGAAAAATACTGACAAAAAGAAAGAGAAAAAGCATGAATACAAGGAAAAGTGAATTGCCATTTATTTGTGGCAACATTTTACCTGACAGGACATATATTGAACTGTGGAAGTCTCCCTTTTGAACTTCTGGGGGGGGTTATCATGCAGGGCTTTTGAAATTACAAACAGTAATATGAAATAGGGCACAATCCAGCATTTCCAAAGTTTTTTTTGATCCAAATACCCCCAGTGGGGCAGCTCTTATAGTAACTGCCACCACCTGACAACATTACTTCAACATTACTCTATCAGAGGGACTCTGGGTGGTCTGACATCATATCCACTTGCTATTTGTTGCCTACTTTATCTTGATTTGATGCACAGCTGTGCAAGTCAGGGACTCTGAGTTTACAATTTCAGTATCACTGCAGAATGATGCACAGCTTAACCTTGCACGTCATGCAGGCTTAGGGTTGTGTCCGCTTAGCTTCACCTGGCCTTCATCCTCACAGAGAGCAGGTTCTAAAGCAGGGCCAAAATTATGTGGAAGAATCCCATAGAGGAACTACTTTGCAGAGTGAAAAAATACTATTTAATTTGTGGGCATGCTGCATGAACGCTGCGTGATGGAGTTTAAAAAAGAAATTAAGCTGGGAAGAATTCAAATGAAATATCTTCTTCGGAGAGTAAACTCATTTGTATTCCAAAATGCAATTATAAAGTGGCCTCAGGAAACTCAGTACTCCTGGTCAGCAGCCCTGGCAATATCTTTGCACAAGACCAGGGATAGGTTTAATTTCCAAAGAAACTCACCAGGAGGAACTTGAAAACCACTATAAAGGTAAACATTTTATAAGCCAACTGACAACCACACTAGAAATATTAAACAATCTTAGAAAATGTTACTGAGTTCGCCTACAAATTGTAATGTGCTTTGAGAGAAAAATGTTAGCTGACTGCATCACAGGATCCAGTGATTAGGAACAGAATGAGATCTAAAGACAATATATTTCAGTAATCTGTCTCTGTCAGCTGTAAGATGCCTGAAAAAGGACAAAACAAAACCATAAAAAAAAATCCAAAACCTCTCTTTCCCTAAACTCAGGATACCAAGATAAAAAATACAATCCAGCCCACTAATACCTGAAACATAGATGTTTAAACCACTCCTTCAAATGGATTGAGTTTTGACTTCAAGTAGGGATATATTTTAAGCATTGCTGCTCCTTTGTTTATAATTGAGTTTCCATGTAAGCTAGCATAACATAGACACATGGGCAAAACTAATAATGTTCATTAAAAAACCCAAATGAACAACAATCAAACAACAAAACCCACAAACCGCGAGCCCAGATGGGAGAAGTAACTTTGCTGTGCTGTACTTTTGTAGCCTTGGAAGCTGGACCCCCCTCCCTATTCTCTTCATGGGAAGGAGGAGTAGAAGAGACAGGTGGCTTGCTGCTCTGACTACATGATGGATCAGAAGAGTAAATTAGAGCAGTTACTTATAACAGATGTTCCTGCAACATGAGCTGCCAGGTTTAGCATTTGGCTGTAGCTTTCTATCGCCAATACATTACATGACAGAGGAAAGAGGCTGTTGAGTCTGGCTTGATCTCAGTGTCCAGCTCTCCCAAACCAAAACCAGGCCCCTTCATTCAGGTGACATTTAAAAAATAATAAAGTGAAGTAGCTTTGTCCACTCCAGTGGTTGGCTATGTGTTTGCCTCTGGTTTATTGCTTTTTTTTTTCCGGAACCACTGACCACTGTATTCATAAGGAAAATTTCCATAACTGGATTTTGCAGCCAAGGCATAATGCACACTACTGTTCCAACAGGTATTGCAAGTGACATTTGATCCAAAGGCCAAAGCCTCCCTTATTAAACAGCAGAAAGGAGCATATACTTTCAAGAGACTGATGTGTGCAGGGCAGAAAGTATAATGTAATATCCTCTCCTGTAAGCTGGATTGACTCTGCTATGAGATGGCAACCCTGAGATTGCTTGTTGTGCTTAAAAAAATGGTGAAGCATGAGCTTAGCTTGAGGGAAATGCTGATGCAAAGGATACTTCGGGAGAAAAATGATGGGTAGAAAATGTAATTTATCTTGATCTTCCACCCTAATAGTTGCAATGCAAAAAACCCCCAACCCAACCACCCCACCCCCAACCACCTGAAAAACCTCCAAAAAGCCAGTCATCAAAAGAAAACAAAAGTTAAAATGTCAGAGAAATAAGGAAGGCCTGTTAAATGGCAGTAAGTAGCACCTTGTGTTTTAAATACTAAGAGCAGTACCAGCAAAGTTTCAGGAGCAATGTTTTTATTGTCTTGAAAAAATGTTGATATTTACAGCAATTTTCTCAGTAAAAATTCTGGTGCTATATATGCTTTTGATGAAAAACAGGCTTTCTTTTCTAATAACACCTTTTTTTTTTTTTTCCAAATTTTAATTTGGAAATAATGCACTTCGGGGTCAAAACAGCCCATAACATGGTCTGTTCATAAAACACTTCAATATTTCCTGGAAGGTGGGTGGAAAAGTGAGATTTACCAAAAATTCCTGAAAATTAGCTTGTCTCCATTATACCAAAGTCCAGTGAAACTCAATGAATGAACAGGCTACACCAAAGGTAAAAAATATTTTTTCACTATCAAAAGCCTGAAGTGTTATCACTCACAAAAGTGAGAAGGTAAGACATGTTTTTTTGTCTTTCCTGTGCTTAGAGCTCTCTGCATTCAGCAACACGTATTAGCATAATTAGTTTTTTATAAAGTGCAAAGTAAGCGTGCTCTTGCAAGCAAATTTAAGCACATATGTTAAAATCTGTTTGTTATTTCTTGGCTGGAAATCAACAGAAATACATTGCAAACATTTGATCTACACCTATACAGGATCTACCTAGAATCTTCTATTTCAGCCCCTGATCCGCTCCTGTCCTTATCCCTCTGTCTCATTTGCCTTTCATATAACACCAGCAACAAGCAATTTCACAGCCCCAATTAGCAAATTTACTGACAGCTTGCCATAAGAAGGAGAATACAAGCACTTCACAGTGCTGGTATCTATACACATCCTGTATCTTCCATGAACACTTTAGAAATGAGACATTCAGTGCATAACTTTGTTTTATCTTTACACCCAAAGTGCTTTATAGGAGATCACGTCCTCTCTGATTGATATGTATCGGGGTTTCTAACAGTAATGATGAAGTTCACAGCAAAGAAAAGAGGAAAACCAACCTTATTTGTCAGAAAGCAGTGAGGGATTTAGGTTATGTCTACTTTCTGGGAATTGCCTGTGCTATCTGTAAGTGGCTTTTTTTTTCAGAGCTCTGCTTGGATTAGCTGATGTGCCCGAGAAACGGGAGGCTGGGAGGAGCTGTGTGCTGCCATGCCATGATCACAGTGCTCCCACTATCTGGCGTAGCTCATGTTATTATAATGCTATTATAATATTAAGAACGCTGATACTATGAGAAGGCCTCTTTTTCTTCCAGGAAAGATGATTTTATTTAGGTGCTCCAACATGTCAGTACTGTTAATATAATCTAAATTAGATGGCATTAACGTCTGTTTTTCAAAGATTACCAGCTTGTGATTTAGGAACAGAATGATTAAGATTTGAGATGAAAAATTCAGTTAGAAGGCAGACATGCAAAATCCCTTCTTTAAGTATCATGCCTTACACCCGAAGTGATAGTGACTTGGAGGAAGAGCATCTGACCTTCAGGACCACATGTCACAGGAATCTTCCATGCCAAGTGCTGCTACTCCCAAACTAACTCCTCTAAAAAGTTAAGAGCTCAATGCAGTATCAGTAGGTAATACTTAGAGCTGCTAATATTATTAATAAGGATATTATGACTTTTGGCAAATCTAAAGGAAAATATCAATGAATTCAACTGATGTTTGAAACTAAATATAGTTCGCGTTAAATTTTAAAGCTTTGAATTACACGAAGAGCTTCATAAGTTCTAGTTCAATCGACAGTAATTGCAATTTGCTTTCAGCTACTATGTCTCTGTGTTATTTTTCCTTGTTGGTGTGGGAGATAGCAAATGTGTGAATGACATTTCAGCCTGGTAATTGGGCCATTTATAGTTCCTTGTTAGTTCTTGCTGGGTAAGGGCTGTGGTGCTGATTTTACATAAGGATCAAGCACCTCATTAAAAGCCCAGCATGGAAAGCAAGACTGCGACACCTGACTGCAAGACCAGTGTTGCCATGTAATACATGAAAAATAAGTGACTTTGCGCTTGCCATTTTCATTAAAAGATGGCATTTTTGACAACTAAGGCAATCCCTTAATCTTTTTCTATATTGACCTTCTCTTTAGGGAAGGCTTTGTTGGTTCAAGTGATGTTACTTTCTCCTTGTCCTGGCTTTGTTTTTGCAGGAGCTCAGAGAGGGTGACCAGTTGCCGCAGAGCACAGCTCCAATGCAGGTCAGTCCATGCTGGGGAAGGGGATCGTGGCAAAAAGGGCTGACAAGGAGCTCTTACTGTGGCTTTTTGTGGCTTTTTCAAAGGTGGGAAAGCTGCTCGGCTCTGTTGTGGGAGGACCGCGGACATGTCGTGGGCAGCACAGCTGTATCTAGTGGAGTCCCTCAAGGGTCAGTACTGGGACCAGTACTATTCAATATATTCATCAACAACCTGGATAAGGGAACAGAGTGCACTGTCAGAAAGTTTGCTAACACAAAACTGGGAGGAGTGGCTGACAAACCGGAAGGCTGTGCTGTCATTCAACGAGACCTGGACAGGATGAAGAGTTAGATGGGGAGAAATTTAATGAAATATAACAAGGGCCAGTGTAGAGCCTGGCATCTGGGAAAGAACAACTCCATGTAACAGTATAAGTTGGGGACTGACCTGCTGGAAAGCAATGTAGGGGAAAGGGACCTGGGGGTCCTGGTGTACAGCAGGGTGACCATAAGCCAGCAATGTGCCCTCGTGGCTAAGAAGACTAATGGTATCCTGGGGTGGATTAGAAGGGTTGTGGTTAGTAGGTTGAGAGAGGTTCTCCTTTCCCTCTACTCTGCCCTGGTGAGGCCACATCTGGAATATTGTGTCCAGTTCTGGGCCTCTAGGTTCAAGGACAGGGAACTGCTTGAGAGAGTCCAGTGCAGAGACATAAAGATGATTAAGGGAGTGGGAACATCTCCCTGATGAGGAAAGGCTGAGGGAGCAGAGTCGGTTTAGCTTAGAGAAGAGGAGACTGAGGGATGACCTCATTAATGTTTATAAATACGTAAAGGGCGAGTGTCAGGAGGTTGGAGCCAGGCTCTGCTCAGTGATGTCCAATGATAGGACAAGGGTCAGCAGGTGTACACAGGCTGTCCAGAGAGGTTGTAGAGTCTCCTTCACTGAGGACATTCAAAACCCACCTGGAGGCATTTCCGTGTGACCTAATCTAGGTGATCCTGCTCTGGAAGGAGATGTTGGACTAGATGATCTTTCGAGGTCCCTTCCAGCCCCTAACATTCTGTGATTCTGTGACCATCTTCCTGGCTTATGGCCCCATGCCAACCCTTCTTCTTGCTGTTTGCTGGGGACAGGACTGGTGCAAGGGACCAGGACATGTCGATGGCTCCTCTGTACAAAGCCCTGACTGCACCTAGCTCATCCTGGGTCTGCACATTAACACAGAGATTGCACAGTGTTTCATCTTTCTTGGATGTTTTTCAGCATGGTTTATTCCTCTTTATGTGTCACCTCCATAGGTAGATAAGCCAGGACAGAGAACTGCAGTCCTGTTTTCCTCCCCATCTTTTCTGAAAAACTTTCATCCAAAAACTGTGGAGGTGGAGAAGTTCTGGATGTCACTTTAGAGTGAGATTTTTTATTGTCTGTCTATGGTGGTGCCAGAAATAGTGAGGGTTACAGGATTCCATGGCATAGCTTGCATGAATTAATTGTAAGAGGTTGTAGGAAGAAGATCAGTTGCTTTCAGCAGAAGGAAAGAAACCAACACCTCAACAGATATTTTTAGACACAAAACTTTTACCAGGGGCACAGAGTTGTCATTCTTCTATCTATGTCAACTGTCTTAATAAAAAGTATTACCTCTCCCCCTGCAAATCATGTTTCTCCTATAATGTAAGACCATCACAGCTATTATAATGCTAATATTATCATATTATCTTAATATTAGTAGGAAAATGTTAGCAGCATCTATTCAGCTGCAAGCTATTCCCTGATATCATCAGGGATTATGCATTTTTTTACTTGGATATATAAAGTGCTCAAGTTATCAATACAGTTTTTGTAGGAAAAAATGTTTTTCCACAACTATCTGCTGAAGGTTTGTAGCACAAGTTTTATGTTTGGTTTTGGCTGCATTTTTTCACTGTGATGGCTGCTGGATTTTTCAGTAGCGAAATGGGAAGAACTCAGTGACCATGTGGGAGAAAAAGTCTGCCTAGGCTTGTTGAGATTGTCACTTAGTGAAAAACCTATGAGAAATAGAGGCTGCATTTAGGACTATGCTACCAGTGACTTGGAACCCTTTTTATTATTAAATTCATGGTGTTCACAGTGCTCAAAAGTGAGTGCAAAATGTGTCTGACTTCTCTAATTGGTTTTGGAATCAGAAAAATATGTAAATGCCTAAAGATCTTTCCAGTGATGTTGTCATCATCCATCTGCATTACATTTTTGCCTTAAACTAGAAGATTCCTTCATGGTGAATAGGATGCTTGAAGGGGAGGCTTCTATTGCCTCTTATTGATTATTAATGAAATCACAGTGCTCTCAGTCTGTTAGTCTGTTAAAGCTGCAGTTCTAAAATAAGACTTGGCAGTGATAATTGCTTCTCTTAAATCATGAATATATATTAAGAAAGGGAGCTTTTCTGGAATATTTTGTGATTTGTGAAAATTGTATAATAATTGTTGCCTGATTTGCTGGGAATTTAAAGAAGTATTCAAATCTTCTTAGGAGAATTAAGCATATTTCATGTTTCTTGATTTTCAAGGCATTGAGTCAGGAAGAATAGCTGAAAAACCCCAACAGATAATCATGAAAAGTGTGACTACACTGAAGATTTTAGTAAAAGGACACTATAGAAAGCCATTGTCTTCAAAGCTGAAGGACATCCTCTGCACTGCTGTGCCAAAGCCTGTTGTGTGCAATGGGTGCCTTGTTCTCTGCACATTTTAGTAATAAATGTTTGTGTGCAGATTGCCTGTGTGGAGATTCTCTACTGTCACACTCCAAGCAACATTTTGTATCCCGGACTAGAAGAATCCCCTGGCTTACACCTGACTCTGCATGCAGTGATAACTGTGGGCTCATCCCAGAGACATTCAAAGCAGATTTGCTCTGCACAGCTTCTTCTGTGGCTACAGGGCATGTTCCCAGAGAAGCCAAATCCGTCTGTTATGGGCCAGCACTGCAAAACCCAAGATGTTTACAGTGCTTTCTGTATTAATTATGCAATGATACCCGTGGCCTTTTCATTACTTTGGCCAACTCATGAGAGTGGTCACGCCACTGCACTGGAGAAAGCTGCAAGTAGTGTAGTAGATGTCATCCTAATGCTTGCTTCCTCATAAGTTCAGGAATGTGCCTTACTTACACATGTTTCTTTGCTCTGTCTTGGCATAAGACTTCTACTCACACTAGTACTTTCTTTCACTTGGGGGGAAAAAAAAATTAAAAAAAAGAAAAAGAAACAAACTGGACATTACATCAGTTACCACCTTTTTTTTTTGGTAAGGATTTTATTGCAGAGCTTTTGACAAAGATTGCAAATTTCCTGGTGCATCTGTACTTGCATGTGTTTTCAGAGAGACAAGGGCAAAAAATCTTATGCTCCAGAGTGTCTTGTCCTCATGTTACATAGAATATTGGAGTTGGTTATAAAGGGGTAGAATAATTTCCTGTAAAAATACAGGAACTACGCTTTATATGGTAAACCATTTTAAGTGAACAATTTTAGAATTGGTCAAAGCTGATTATTCAACTAAGTCCTGTGGGATCAAAATAATGAAAACAACTATTCAAGAGTTACTGGAAGAAATGTTAAAATTCAAAATTTTAAACTGCAAATGGCATAGAATTGTTTCTTAACATCTATCAAGATTAACTGCCACCATCTTTCTGGTTGCATAATCCCACCTCAAGTGGACAGAAGTTTATCACAGAGAAACTGATGGTTTTTTGGGTTTTTTTGTTTTGTTTTTTTTTTTACATCATCCTCTAATTATTCCATAAAGGCATTACGAGACACATTTGAATGTAACTCTTCCAGAGCTTTGGTCCATTCAACCTCTTTCAAACCAACAAAAAAAAAGCATCAAAAATAGCAGGGACGTTTGGTCAGAGTTGTGTCCCAGCACCTCTGTTGCTGTGGAGTTGGGGCTGGGAGGGGACCGACTCTGCTCCTCCCTTATCTGCAGGGGCTTGCACTTGCCTGGCATTCCCACATATCACACAGCATGAGACACCACTTTCGCCAAACACAGGCTGATAAAAATCCGCCTTTCCTTGCTTTTTGTCATTTCCCCAGTGTTTCCATGGAGTTACCATGCCAGCAGGATCAGGTCATGACTAGTTAATATGCTGCGACACGTGCAGTTGGGTTATAATTTTTACTGAGCTTGTTGGCCGCGTGTCCTTTGTCTGGACAGAAGTTACTGCGCACTGTAAAACTTTCCATTTTATTTTTTTCATGCAGGACATTTCTTGTGCTACACCTTTTAAGTTTCTGTGGGTTTGAAAAGGAGACGAAATGCTGTTTCAGGTCAGTTCATTCTTATTTGAACAAAGAAAGACTTCCAGCTTTAAGCATGTCTTCTTAAATTCAGCTCTCACAAAGGCTTTGCACGGAGTGATCACCAAAGCAGGTATTGTCTCTTTTTAAGTATCCTTGTAGGGATATTTCTTTCTGGTTTTGGCAAGGAAATTGCTTAAGAATTGCCAGATAATGACTGCCTAAAGAATACTAATGTTTTTTAGCTTTTTGACTCTGTAGTCAGTTGAAGGAAGATCAAAATGACACAAAAATATACATTTCAGATGTACCATCTAAAAATGTTGTGTAATTTTGATTACAGAAAACCACAAAACATCTGAAAATAGACACATCAGAAGAATATATCAGTTTGGGGCTGTTAAGAAATACATGTAAGTTTTCACCTTTAAGCAGGCAGCTGGATTTAGCAGTAAGAAACTTCTCCTACAAAACATTTCTCAGCAGTAAATGTTCTTAATACTCGAGGAATTAAGAGTTTAGAATGCTTATAAAAAGGATTAATTTTACTAAGAATTTTTCAAACCCACACAAAGGCTTCAAAAAATGAGATCTTTTCCTGCAAATGGGGATAAGGAAAAAGCTATGGATGTGCCACTTTGGGGGTTTGCTGTTCTGCTGTTTTAGCAGGATGGGCATCTTGAGCTCCCTGCCACAGGCTGCTGGTGGCCATACCATGGCAGAAGACGCTGAGATAAGACCAGAGTAGATGAGGAGGTGCAAAAAGCCATCTGCTTTGTACAGCATAGGTAAGACTCCCAATGTCCGATTTTTCATGATGCACAGTGGAAGAATAAAATATGTGACTCAGAGACTCACCTCGCTATGCAACTTCAGCTTTACAGCTGCTCTTTTCTGAGATAGCAACATCACCATTAGCATATTTGGCCAGAGGTAGAAGCTCATCATTATCTCACACAGTGCTCTTTAGAGATTACTCTCAAGAAGATCTTAAGCAGGATATGTTTGGGATTTTTTTTTTTTTTTCCTGGTGAAATTTTTTTCAAACCATCTTTCTCAAAATTTTCACCATTCCCACCCAGGAAATGATGAATTACTTTACAACCAAACATGATGGAAAGGCCATGTGCCCTCTTCAACTAGCAGGTAGAAATAAAAGCCAAACCGAACTATTCCCCAGAGCCATACCTAGTTTTTTCTCTCTGACTTTCAGATGAAGAGATCCACCTACATGTCTCCTGCCAGCTCTCACAGACATCATCTTTGTCTCCTCCTATCCCTTCTCCCTCAAAACCACCTCTCAAAATTTCTGACTATGCCCACGTTATATAAAAAGGTCACAGACAGATGGAGGGTAACTGCCCAGGCCAGACTTTGGCTTTTTTCTACCTTTCCTGTCATGTCCTCTCTTTTCCCTCTTCTCATCAGTGCTGGCTGAGTCTAATCACCCTCTGATCTCATCCGGTCTCTTCTTGTCCTAACTGTCCCAGGCCAGGCAACTTCTGCTGGCCTTCCAGAGGAGAGAAAGAAGAAGGAAATGTACATGCTTAATGCTCGTCTCACACTATGAGGACACAGGTAAAGGGCCTACCCTCTCACTTTATTTTTACAGTTCTCATTTTTAAGGGTCACCTTGAGCTTTGCCTGGGTAATTGTTAGCCTTTCCAGAAAGAAGGGTAGAATTTTGTGTTTCAAACTGTTAAAGCCATAAATGGCTTTGCTGTGTTTGCACAATCTTTTATAACCTGGAGTTTATTAAGTTACTATGAAATGCAGTATTCCAAGAGTATCACATTGCAATATGTGGTTTGCTCATGTTGTGCGTATAATGTTTCTTTTAACAGACATTTTACAAAGATATGTGAAGTTAAATATGCTTAGAGCTAATCACAGTCTTATGTGTTTGTTAAAGATTGCTATCATTTAATTTAAGTACATAGGGTTCTTTTTCTAAAGCAGAACCAGATCTTCTGATTGATAAAAGGGATATATATACATCTGTTCTTTCCCTGTGTTTTACAGTCTCTTTCAGCAATAGTCTTCCAATTCTTACAGTTACAATCTGTGCAGATTTTGGATGGGATAGAGTTAATTTTCTTCACAATAGGTAGTATGGGGCTGTGATTTGGATTTGTGCTGGAAACAGTGTCAATAATGCAGGGATGTTTTAGCTATGGCTGAGCAGTGCTACACAGAGTCAAGGCCTTTAATGCCTCCCCCCTGCCAGTGAGTGAGCTGGGGGTGTATGAGAAATTGAGAGGAGATGCAGGTGGGACAGGTGACCCCAACAGATCAAAGGGATATTCAAGACTATATGACATCATGCCGAGCATGTAAAGCTGTGGGAAGAAGAGGGAAGGAGAGGACATTCAGAGTGATGGTGTTTGTCTTCCCAAGTAGCTGTTAACATGTGATGGAGCCCTGCTTTCCTGGAGAAGACTGAACAACTCCCTGCTCATGGCCAGTGGTGAAGGAATTCCTTGGTTTGCTTTGCTTGCACATGTGGCTTTTGTTTTACCTCTTAAATTGTCTTTACCTCAAGCCATGAGTTTTCTCACTTCTACTCTTCTGATTCTCCGATTCCTCTATCGTGCCGCGGGGTAGTGACTGAGTGGCTCTGTGGTGCTTAGCTGCCAGTTGGGATCAAACCGTGACCCAGACAAATATGAAAAAAGTTGAGTCATACAGACTGTGATTTAATAAGTACTACATTAGTAGGGTTTCCAGCTCTACTAGACTATAGTTCTCTGAGAACCAAATTCTTCAGGTTCCCTTGAAAATTTCTGGCTTTAAAACTTAGAATGATTTTTTGTCAGAGCAAAGTTAATGCTTCATCTTTTCTAGGTTATTAAGTTTTAGTCTTACACTACCAGTAGGAGCAGCGATAGGTACATAGAAAGGGCAATTGACTGTCTCAAAAGGTTAACCATCTTCTGGCTGAAAATGAGTACAATTACTCACCAAAAAGCAAATGACTAAAACTCTCAGCTGAGGAGTTTTCAAATGCAACTGGAATGGACACTGTTCAGTTGAGGAAGGATGGAATTTATAGAAAGAAATAAAAAATATCTCAAGAAAGGAAAGATTAAACTGATTCATAATAGTGTTCCAAAACAAATGTATATTATTTTAGCTTTGGGAAGAGAATACACCATTTACTGTCCTTTCTGAACTTGATTGCCTTGAAGTTGTATTAATCTAATTAATTAATAATTAATGACTAGTGCATTTTTAAGACTGCTTTTGTTCTTGTTTTTTCTTTTGTCTTTCTTTCATCTCTCTCTTGCTGTTAAAAAGGAGGCCAGCATTTCATTCTGCTCTAGCAGGGCAGCCCAACCCCACCTGAACAAAAGTGATGACAATTTCATAAGTGGATGAGTTTTCTGTCTTTCTGGGAAGATCCAGAAATGAGAGACTGAAAAGGAAGGTCTGAATAGCATGAAATAGAACAAGATGGAAACACAATGTAATTTGGACAATTAGGAATGTTTAACTCAACATAATCTGGTAAGTCAAGTAGCATTTTCAAGTCATGGGCTTTGTTTTTACTATTTGGTAATTTTTTTTGATAGGAAAGAAAAACAGTGTCTCATACAAAACAAAGCTTTTCTTTCTAAACTATATTAAAATAAAGTATTTGCAAATTATTCCATTAGATTAAAAAAAAAAAAATAAAGAAAAGGAAAAAAAAGAAAAAGAAAAAGAGCCAAAAGCCAGCTAACTAAATTTAAGTAGAAATTACAAAGAACTGTGACTCTGTGTCCCAAAATCTCCTAAACCACCAAGTAGGAAAGCCTACTTTATTTTCTTTTCACTATACCTAAGATTTCTTTAGAGACATCTCATGTTCTTCATTGTGGGGACATTGCATAATACTGGTGCTTGTTCTACAGCATTTGATTTTTATTGCTTAAAAGCAAAGAAAGTGGAGAAAATTATCAGGCAGGTCTTTTGTCTTTTTGCCAGGAAAAAAGCAGTAAATGACCCAAAAATATTTGTAAGTCATAGTAGTTGCCAGCCCTACTCAGTAGCAATATTTTCTAGGTATGCAGCTCAACACTCTCATGTGTGATCTTTAGAACTGCTGAGCACTTGCAGATGCAGATGATGGCAATAGGGAGGGTGTGCTGTACATACCTAATGTCACACCATGCTGGATGCTCTAAAAAGTTCAGATCCCAGAGGTCTCAGACTGGACATCCAGAATTAGCAAACCATTTTTACTTGCTTCTGTTTGTACTTCAGTTTCCTACAGTAGAATTAGCAGTTTACCATCCTGTAATTGTGATGTTGATGTGAAGAACAAATGGTCACTCCACAAAAAAATGGGGAAATAATGAATGTGGTCTGAAAGTCAGTGAGGAGTCTAGCAGGTCTGTCCTCAGCACAATGTTTAAACAATGCTGGTAAATGTGATACAACCACACAATTAACAGTGGGGCTGAAATAAAATATTGACTAGATGTACTCATTAAAGGAGCCCTGGTTGATCTGTACACCAAATGAGTGAAGGGTCCTACGGAAATGTCACAGTGTAATTAGAGATTGCATCAATATGGTGTATGAGAGAGGAAAAAAGAAGGTTGCCCAGACAACCTGGCTTATGAATACTTGACTTTGCAATATTAAAGATAAGTGTTAATAATTTATTAACTTTTGTATTTTGTGTGTGGTGGGTATGAAATGTAACAGAAAGTTTATCTACCCTTTCTGTCAAGTGTGATTTGGCAAGACACAGACACAGTTCAATGGTGAAAACACATGCAAATAGGATTCACCCAGGCTTTTCTGGGACCCTAACTACCTCACCCGAGCTCCTACTAGAAACAGTTTTTCTCTTACTACAGAAAACAAGCTGAGAGGTTTAAACCAAAGGAAACTTTGCTAGGGAGGAAAGGAAATCCAGAGAAATGGATTTATCCTGAATAAGAAGTTGATAGCAGATAAACCTACCCTGCCCTCAGGGGCTTGGGTACCAATCCTGAACACTGTATTTCTCCTTTTCAGGGGCTGGAAAACAGCCTCTTTTTAAGTTACTACTCCTTGTTCCCTTGGTCTTGTAGTTAATAAAATTGCCAGTAATGACTTACAGAGAGTCAAGAAAATTAAATGCTAGCATTTAAATAAAGGATCGTGTCAGAATATTGAAGGAAAATATGATATGTGGCCTCGTCTCATGAAAGTGTATTACTGCTTTGTGGATCATTGTCTAAGAATGCATTTTGCAGGATTAGACCATTTCCTCAGCCTGAAAACTAAAGAGAGAAGTCTTCTTCAAATTCCCCATAAATGCAAGTGCCGGAGTTTTGTAATGACACAGATCTCATGATTTGGAGGTCAGGTAACTGCATTGCTTGCAAAGTTCCATGAACTTTTAGAGAGGACACATTGTGACAGCAGTGGGAAACATCAACAGTTTGGACAATCTACTGTGTAGCAAGCTACTGCGCTCTAAGAAGTAGGGAATTGCCCATCTGGATGGCTAGCATAAAATTAAAAGGTCCTAACATGATATGAAAGCTGTTTTGTCCTGTGAGTAGCAAACAACCAAAGTTAAACATAACTCTAGTACTGCACTGACAGCAGATGAAGTTTGCTAGTTTTTCTCCATGGAAAGTATGGTTCGGAAGTTGTACTGAGAAAAGACATAGGCTCCTAGTTTTCACACAAAAGTCTGAATTTTTAGTGCTGTTTTCTTAAGCAACAATTGACTGCTGGTATAATATCCATAGATTTTTTGCTCACTTCAATTGATTTCAGTTATTTAGCCATAAATCACACCTGTTAGCTCTGGTATAGCCCTGGCAGCTTCAGTTCCCTTCCTCTGAGAAATATGCAGCTTATTCCGCAGAGCAGAGACAGTGGTGGGTATCAACTGGACAAACAGAAGTTGCAGCTTATTTGGAACTATGCTTTTATATCTTCTGGCTTTTAATAACAAAAAAAAGTTATCACTTTTTCCTTTTTTTTTTTGCTTTCTACTTTTGATTGATCTTAACTGACCCACAGTATTTTATATGAAAGGCAATCTTTTTCCTAAAGCTCTTCTGAGCATATGTCGTGTTGTTTCCTAAACTCTTTAACAGCTCCATCTGTTTTGCAATCTTCATTTTCAAACATCATAAGATATTCAGGAATAGTAAAAGGTCATTTAGGCCTTGCAGCTTTGTTCTCTCTATCTCTGAGAGTTTTGTACCCAGCCATCTTACATTCTCTCTGGTCTCTTGGGCAATATATTTTAATAAGCCTCTAATGCAGAACTTAATTATCTGAATCTGAAAATCCAAGCTCCTAAGCATTCTTTTCCTCCTTTTCTTCAGAGAGCCTCAAAAATACGGAGAAGTACATAATTTCCTTAATTACAGTTTGTTTTCTTTCGGCCATTAGCTGAACTTCAGTAATGTGTTTAGAAGCAAGTAATTTTCTACTTTACGTGACCAGTATTAATTATTGCTGGGTGGTTGTTGCCTGCTCAGCGAGCGCTGCACCCTGGGGTTCTCACTGGTGGGATGTGATTGCTGCCTCCTGCCAGGGGCTCAAGAGCGCCCAGGGTCACTGAGAAACCTCTGTGTACAGGGAAATCTCAGAATATAAAACATAAAACTGACTCTGCCGGGCTAGGATACAAACCCATCCAGTTCAGTATTTCACTTCCTGCAGTGGCTATCAGCAAATGCCCAAGGAATGAGGGTACACCTGCAGTTTGGCACTTTTGCTCTCGCCCTTGCAGCTTAGCAGGGTCTGAACCGAAGGCTGTATCCACATCTTCTGTAATTAATCCCAGAAGTATGTTTCTTCCCTGTATTAGTTTAATTGCTTTTGAACCTTTTTATGATTTTAGCATCCGTATCATCCTACAATAATAAGTTTCACAGTTTAATTGTGAATGCCTGAAAAAAACTTCTGCCCTTTGCCTGTTCTTAAATTACAAAAATTAATTTAGTGCACCATCCCAAACTCTCCTGTGGTAAGAAAGAGCAAATAAATGCTCCCTATTAACTTTTTCTATGTTGTTCATAACTTTCCCTTGTGACATCCCACTTCAGCCATCACTTTTGAAAACAGATTACATATCAACCTACTTAATCTCTCCCCTCATGGAGGCTGCTCCATATATCTGATAGTCTTTACCTTTCTTCTATACACTTTTCCTAGCACTACGATGTATCTCACATTTAATAACTACCTACTTAGTTTCTAGTCTGAGTCGTATTAGTTGAATTGTATAAAGTCAACTCTCTAATACATGTAAGAAAAACTATTCTAAAATCCTGCTTTGATGTTACTTCAGATATAACTTTAGTCTAGAGATCAAACTGAAGCACTAAATAGGGTCCCAGTGTGAATACATACATTTCCACGGAGCAGTACTTAGGTTTCTTTTACAGAAGACAGTTCTACAATTCCTATTTCAAATGAATCTGAGACATGCAAGGTGTGAGCAAAATGAGAGCAAGACCCTTGAATTCTGTACTTATTTCCTCTGTATGACAAAATGGAGTCCTTTCCCTCATTCACTGCTAATTATTATGGGTTAGACAACAGCCCTTGTTGTTATAAGAGCAGGAAACCCCAGATCTGCATAACCAGGAACTAGTTACAGGATTGTCCATGGAGCAGGAAGAGGGAGTGACTCCTAAATTGCTTTACAGAAACTAATTTTTGAGTAGGGCTTCTGAGGATTTGTACTAATTATATTTGAAACTTTTATTTATGCTTAAAGATAGTTCACAATCTGATTTATAAATCAATCATCCCTTGGCACCCAAGGTTCTAATTTAGAGTGGGTTATACCTTTTATGCAGTCCACTGAGAAGAAGCTCTCAGGCTATTCCTTTGGTACATTGTATTGTATGTACTTCCTGTGAATGAACCTTCATCTGGATTACCTAGAGAGGGAGATGGATGAGGACATTGGTAACCTGTATGTTAACGTGAGTGTTACTGCCCATGTCAAACTGTATAGGTGTGTTTGTGGTGTGTCTGTCAGGAATACACACTCAGCCTCACTGCTGGTTGGATCTCAGTGTGTGGAGTAGCAGCAGCCTCAGCTTCACTAGGTTACTGGATTGGGAAACTCATAAGACTTCTGAAGGTGAATTAGGAAAAATAGCTTGTAAACAGAAAATTGCTAATTGTCCCAATGAGTATTCCTTTCTTCTGTGTGTGTATTCTGCTTTTAGCTGTTGGAGTTTGCTTGCTTAAATCAAAGCATATAGCTAATGCAGGTTCTTCAAGAGTGCTGATGGCTCAGGCTTCAGGTTTCTGGTACATTTGTTCAAGATTAAAGAAAATTCAGTCATTTACTGAAAATGCATTAGAAGTTAGGTCAGGTCTACTGAATTCATACGGCTTTGATGGAATTGTCTACGATGTATCAGTTGGCCCAGATACCAAAAATATTTTTAAAATGCAAGCATGGAGGTTTTCTTTGGCTGTATTTCTTATAGTCTGCAGCTCTATGTTTAAATGCACAAATATCTCCCCTAACTTCTGCATGTTCCCAGCTAACCTGCTTTAAGGAAGTGATCAGGCTTACTGTGATTATGTCAGAGATATGATAAGTAAATTACAGGCTTCATGTTACCTTTTATTTTTACCAAATAAGAAACCTACAATTGAGTAGTAATTACCACACTATCTATATTTTTGCTGCCTTAAAGGTAGTTAAATAGTATGTTGCATTTTCTTGTGAATAATAATAACATACTATAACATATTGGTCCTTCAGCTTAAGGTTTGTCTCATGGGAATCACTAGCCAAAGTTGTACTTTATGGTGAAGGTCTGGCTGGGTAGGACATCAGCTAACAGTGCTATTAGTTCTCTGCTGAGAAAATTACTCTGAAAATGTAAATGTGAAAGAAGATGCATTTCAGATAATCTTAGAAAATGAAGGAGGAATAGACAAGCCAGCTGGGACTCAGTGGCATCTTCTGATTTGTGTAGGTGCTGTTCCCCTCTTGTTACCAGCATGTGTGCAAACAGTGGCCATGCATTTTGTACTGATTAGCCTGACGGTTTGAAAGATTAGCTTGGTTTGATGTGTAACAGTGAATGCAATTAGGAAAATAGGACCATATGTTATAAGGACCTTAGCTGGATAATGAGAATGGAGAGAGATGAAAAGTGTGTTCCAAAGTCTCAGTGAAGTGATACGTTTAGCAAACAGAGGCTGTCAAACCTCAACTGACTAGACAGAAGGGCTGTTGCATGTTGCTATTACTGCAGAGGATTTACAGAACATGATGAGTAAACGGCAGATAATTTCACAAAGCAAAGACAAATAAGTTAACAAAGACAAAGTCATCAAGAGTCTACTTGAACTGAAAACAAAATTGTCATGGGCACTAATTCTCTTTAAAGTTAGAAATAACACACTTACAGAGAGAGACAACCTGCAAAATGATGGTAATTTATAAGTTGTTTTGAAAATGAGAGTCAAACCGATCTGAACATTGCATGCCAGTTTTTCTATGGTGGGTTAAGTTTTTCTTATTCAAGATATGTGATTCCTGCTTGTCAGACACACTGAGAAAGCTTCTTCTCTTTTCTTTTTCTTGACAACTTTTTTGAGAAGTGCAAATCTGCAAAGAAACCCAGAAGCAACTTGGTCAGGTACAGTTCAAAAAACTTGTACTTAGAATCAGTCTGACCCCAAACATTTTTGACCTTGTCTTTATCTGTGAAATCACTGTCTGTACCACAGTGTTATTTAGTACCATGCCTGTTCCTTCCCCAAAATCAAGGATGGTAGACGTATGTATGTGCCTGTGCGAGTTGCATATTTTCTAAACCTCTGGTCATACTTTCTGCTTTTCTCAACCACTGTCAATCGAGCTCAGCACCTTTTTCTGATTTACAGTTCCCCTAACTAGGCATTCTTCACCACCCTGTATTCATGCAGCTGATTGTTCCTGTTTGAACTTGAAACTTGTTCCTATCACACCTTTATTTTTCTTTCCAGATCAACTCCATAATTCATCAAGACCTTTTTAATTTTTTGTTTAATTCTTTTCATGATCCAGTGTGCCTGCAGTTCTCTTCTGCTTCATGTTAAGTGTAAATTTTGCAAGTCTGTGTTCTGACCTTCACTGCTCACCAATGAAACACAGATTTGCGGGAAGCTGAGGCTGCAGCAGCTCCTTGCCAGGTCCTCACCTTCTGGCACTCAGGACCCTCCTGCCATCCTTCTCAGTGTGGATTTGCTGTCATTTTTTTTTCTGTCCACCCTATCAAGCCCATCCAAGCCATGTTAGCATAAGAAAATTTCATGGAAGCAGCACAAGTCTCTTGATTGTGATAAAAATAAAGAGCTGACAAAATTCTCAATGAAAAATCTTATCACAATAGTGTCACAATTCTTGGTGAACTTGTGTTGGCTAAGACCCATTTCCCTGCTATCTTCTGGGTATTTGCAACTAGCTAATTTAACTCCTTGCTCCAATATTTTTTTTTCTGGCAAGAGAGTTTAAATTGACTTGTTTGTGATTCTCTGGCTCTTTGTTTGTTGGTTTGGTTTGGTTTGGATTTTTCCCAAGGGTCTGGGTTTTTTAATGTTTCAATGATTGTTGTCTCTTCCTTTTCCTCATTCATTTTCAATGTGTGCTAGCTTAGAGACTCGAAGTCAGACAGAGCCACCCATCATAAAAGAGTATGTTGTAAAACATTTTATAAATTTAAACATTTTGCAAATATTCCTCAAAACCTACATGATTCATTTTTCAAAACATGAACAAAAAAAACCCTCTGAGAGCACAGAAATGGAAACACTGAGAGAACCGATAAACTCTCAGAAAATTCTGGTGTGTTACAATATTAACCTGGTGATCTTACCAAAGGTTATCAGACATTTTAAAGAGACCTTTTCTGTACTCTGATTGATTGTACTTTTTCTCCTGTGATGCTCTTACTCCTCTTACGCACAGAGAAGACAGGATTTTTTCTAATCTTTGCCTAATTAAAAACAAAAAAAAGATCTCTAATAAAATAATGACTACTACTTGGGGCCATCAGCTCTCCCAGCTAGTCATTAATCCCAAGAAAATGAGCCAGGCTTGATTGTTATTACTAAAATATATTGCTAATGTAATTTAGAGCTTCCTAGAAACAGATTTCTCGAATATATTCTAGTCCTCCTGGTCCACCTAAGAAACCATGCATGAATTTATCCGTATACAAATTAAAATACGACTGCAATAAAGAAATTTAGAGTGTTAATGAGAAAAGCAAGATAGCAAGAATTTAAACCAGTAATAGAAATGACAAATTTAATTTTAACATCTTTATATCAAGGTTGAGTGCCTCTCTGGAAGACAGGTGTTTGGTACACATTACAGAAGGTCAGCTATCTCAATCCAGAGTACCTTCTGGTGGCAAAGAAAGAAAAAGCAGTCATTAGGGAGTAGAGACGTGTACAAAAAGAGGCTGTGCCATGATCAGTGTGAAGGGTGCAATTATTCTGGCATCATTTGAAAGAAGGTAACAAGATAAAACAAGTATGAGGTGATGTAGGGATGACTAAGGGATGACTAACATGGAAATATTATCCCAGGGATTGAAAGGGCACTTTTTTATAAATGCCTGCATGTCGATGAATTTGCTTCATTTTGGGGGACAAGCTGTGTGATCAAGTGTGATCAGAGTCTAATGTCAGGTGATGTCCTTGCTGGGATGAGCACGCGGGGGCAACCTGGCTTCTCACACCAGCACGGCACTCAGATACAGTCTGTGCACAAACCTCCTCACAAACGCTAGTGGAGCTGCTGCTTGCTCCTGGTCAGTTGGTCTCACAGGTTGATCAGCACCACTGGCTCTGTTCGAGGGACTCTCGAGGTCATAACAACCAGAACAGATCTCCAGAGGAGGGGGGTGACAGGTTGTATTTGATACCTGAAAACAATACACTGAAGCCTTCTGTCTGTGCTGCCCCTAGCTTCCAGACATGTTTTCTTCATATAGCTGAAACTTTGTGAGCAATTCCTCTCCTTTTTTTTTTTTATTTTTCATTATATATAGACCTTAATTGCTAATTCACATTAATGTAGGTGGCAAAAAAAAGATTCTAGTTTTGTAATGATATTGAAGGTAGCTAATTACATAATTAATTTGAAGAGTTTATCCATTATTACTAACAGATGTAGAAAGAAGTCCATCACAGTCAAAGAGACTTTTTATATTTGAATGGTTATTGAATCTGGAGAGTTTAGTCTAAGAAATAAGAAATAATTTTTAAAAAATCATATATACCAACAAATTCAGAAACTTTGTTTTAGAGGTACTACAAGTTTCTGAATATTTCTCCTTTTACAGACCATGTTATGAATAGTGTTTTGGAAAGGCAAGAACACCAAAACTATCTCTTTGTAATAATATGAACACCGATTCAACATTGGAGTATTTGAGACCTGATAAGTTCTTCAGTGTGAAACTCTGTGAAAAGCAAGGCAGCGAACACCAGCTCCAATCTCAGTTTAAACAGTATGAGTGCAGAAAGCAATGAGTAAGTGAGACTGTAATATGCTGCACAAATGGCAAGAAAGATACAGCAAAACATGATGTGGAGCTGTTTTACTTCTGTCTTCTGAGTGATCAGAAGATGCCTCTGTCTTCTGAGAGCTTTATTTTGTCTAGCTGGAAATATGTCTAGAGAGATCAGGATTTAACAGATGGGTTGTGAAATTGATAATGTATGTACTGCACCTCTGGCGGACTCTTATGCCCTTTCTTTCATGATTGTCACCTCCTAAATACATATGACAGCAATAACCCTGAATTTGGCCTGTGTTTTGCACCTGGAAGTGCTGCACTAAGAAGAAGCTTCACAGTTTGGTGGAAACCTTGACCTTGCTGTCATCTGTGGTTATGTGCTCAGTCAGTGACTTCACCATCTCTCACACAGATGAAAAAACCAAACCAAAACAAAAAAACCCAATGGCAAATACCTGAAAGTCTCTGAAAACTCCTTTTGGTCTCTGGACAGTAATTTCCAACGCATGGTTTATGTACTCAAGGTGTAGCTATAGTGCCCTAGTGTCCTTGTACTGGCTCTGCCCACCACAGCCCCAGTCCCCTGCACTGAGGTCTCAGGAGGACCCACAAGTGCTCATGCTGGGCCAGTAACATGGCACAACTGTCCCAGACCCCTATGCTGTCCAGGTTAACCAGTGTAAAGGTATGTCCTCCATCTGCTTAGCTTCTAAAGCTGCACTTTTATATCTGCAATATGTTCATTCCTGTGTAATTGCCTTCATAAAAACAAGTGCTGTATCAACAAGGTCCAAGGATTCCCACAAAGACTGGCTTTGCTATATTCTTGATGCATTTCATATGCTGTAGTTTTTTATTATTTTTCTTCTCTCCAAAATGATAGCTGCTGGGTTTTTATAACACATATTTGATAATGTTGCCTGATTAGTTTGAACTTCTGTCACTGACATTCCCATGGATGTCTGGTGGAGATGATGCCTCCCCTGCACTCTCCCTCCAGCAAACAGCAAGGATACCAAGTTACCAAATGATGAATGTAAAGTGTCAGCCAGGAAAAGCTTAATATTACAACAGGAAGACTATGAATATAAGATCACATCACAGTTACCTTAGGTTGAATGGAACAGACTGACTGGTGATTAGCAATCAGGAAATAAGGAAAATACCCATTTCTGTGCAAAAACCCAACTGCCTCCGAGTCATCACCTACAAGCAATGCACAAATGATCCTTTCTATGCTGTCCTAAATCAGAACTTCTTGTACATTTTACAGAAGTAACTTTTTAAAGTGCTCCCGTAGCTGTGTTCTCAATGCACGCGTGCACGCAAAGGAAAGCAGCTCGCATGGTGGAGGGCAGGACAAGCAGCCACACTCCTTTAGCGTGAACCTGCCTGCAGCAAGATTCCTGCCTCACTCCTTTTTTTTTGGTAGCCCCACTGCAAACTTCTGACCCAAAACATACTGAAGTTGAAGGAAACTCTATGGACTTCACATAACTTCGGCCTTGACCCTAGCAGAAAAATGAAAAAGATTGCCATGGAAGAAGGATGCATTTTGGTTGGCACGTTAAAGCATGCTTCGTTACATAATGTTTATTTATTTTGTGGCTTTGAATTTGAAGTTAGAAATTGGTAAGCGGCATCATCTGCAGAGTCCCAGTGAAAAGAAAACACCTTAGAGAAATTTTGATTTGATGGACAGAGTAATAGATGGATGCTTCAGGCTACTGATGTACCCAGCACCTAGATCATATGCAAGACGGGGGATCTTTATACAGTGCAGTCCCATCTGTAATTAGTTAGTGACGGGTATTGTTTTCTGCCTTTCTGGTATGTACAGAGTGATTTCTACCTCCTTGATGACTGTAAACATTGTTCTAAGTACCATTTTATGATCCCTGTAGGAATAACAATGTAAACAGCGTAATTATGTTCACCTTTGAGGCATATCTAGAAACTTTGTTCTTCCAGAAGAGTGATAACAGAAATGAATGTTGCTGACAAGGTAAACAGAGAGACACCATAACCTGCTTGTTAGAGACAGCTAATGCTGGAGGGAACTACGCATTCAACACCATAAAAAATATTATATATTTTTCTTGTGCACATGTTGAGATTTATTCACAAACGTATTACTACATGGGGATAATATTAAAAGCAATACATTTTGAGATCTTTCTTCTGAAGAAAGCACAAAGACTTACTATTAGTAAATCATATTTCTGAAGATAGTTATTACGGGTACCATAGATTGCATGAATATTTGTGTCTGATTTTACCCACATTTTTACAACACTGGCAGGATTCCTCCAGGGTAGATCTGTATTTGGAAGACACACACTAGCTTCAAACTTAAGCTTTTCTTTGTCTGTACAGAGTATAGCAAAGCATCTGGCTTGAGACTCAGGAAACCTCAGAAATAGTTCCTATCCCTTAGGCTCCTTGATGTAACACAAATAGATCCTTTTTCACAACTGCAGGTAATTTCAAGGGGTTTTGATACTTAAGATAAACAGATATGGTTAGGGGTTACAGAGCATAATTTAATCAATTGTTTTAGTTTCAGCGACCATAAAACAGTAATAGAAGGGAGAGGGGAAGAAACATGTATATCTACAATTCTGAGAAAGTTCTCTACAGCTTTCTGTTTCTATATGAAGACTGAATATTTTTTTGAGTTCTGGCTGGAGACACGAAAAGGGTCTTGCATATAGCTTTTGTTCCATTGCTCACAGTTTCTCTCTTTTGCAGCTCAGAGCTCAGCTGAACAGCAGAGACCATACTGCAAAAGCAAGCTCCTTCCTTCAACTCAAACCTCCTGCAAGTTGTTTTTTTGAAGCTGTCCTTTTCTTCCTTGGCTTCTGGGAGAAGGGCTAACATCTGCCTTGTTTTTTTACACATGGGTCTGTTCCACCCTACAAACCTGAGCGTTTTGAAAAATAAATTGGGATGGGTTGGTTTCTCAGTGCTTTGCATCAAGGTGTCATCCCTATTTGATTAGAAATCCTAATATCTTTATGACCCTCCATTATTATATTAATTTGGGTTAATTGCATTTATGTGACCTACTCCTGTTGACAGACCTGAGAACAAATCATGGATGCTAAACACACAGAAGCATTCACAGCAGGTTCATAACACTGAAGACAGTTTCATAACATGTGACAAATTCTACAAACAAGATACACCTGCTTATCTGCAGATGCAGAATGTAAAGTATGCTGTTATTGTGGATCTTCTGAATGCAATTTATGTATTTGGCTTATTCATAAATTATATTCACAGTTTTAGAATAAACATCTTCAGCTTTCCAGTACAGAGAGAATTATTCTCAGCTTTTAAATACTGCTTTTCAGCAGATTAGTCCTGGTTGTAAGATATCATAAGGTAATAAAGGTACATTTTTCAACCAACTGCATTTGGGGATGGAAAATACATAACAATAACAATAACAACAATTCTTGGCATTACTATAGCAACTTTCATCCAAAGATCTCCAAATGCTTTCCAATAAGTAATTAATTAGGCCTCACAGCACCCTGGAGAGTTAATTACAAATTATCAAGCATAATCTCAAACTGTTTCCATTGAAACTATTCTTGTACACTTTCCAGAGGAAAACAAAATATACTGGCTATAATACTATGACCTTCCTCTCCCCTGCTTCATTTTGAAAATATAATTAGATGAGAATTTGAATGTATCCCGTTTTAGGGAAAGCTAATATAATTACTGCCTGACCACAAAACTCATTACAATTTTCAGTTTCTTCAGTGAGATGGTGCTTTCTAAACTAAGCTCTGTTTAATAAAGCAACATATCAACAACAACAAACTAAAAACTGCTAAGTATTCCAGTAGAATTCCAGAGAGATTTTAAATTGTGGATGTCCATCTGCTCTTCTCTCACAAGGGTGTTTGGTTTTGAGGATGTTTGATCAAGGTTTTAGTTCTGACACAGCAAGAAGATGAGAACATGTCTGTGCTGCCTTCAGATTGAATGTTCCTCCTTGGACACAGCAAGCTCTGAGAATCCAAATAGCAGAGTCTGGGCTTGAGAAGGTATTTGTCAGAGGGCATAGTGTCCTAGGGAATATCAGAAGAGAACAGTAGTATTTCATTTGTTTTCAAAGTGGCCCAGAGTATATGTATACACACATATATAGACCAAGATGCTCTAAGATGGCCTTCTGAAGAAATTAAGTTCTAGCTCTTAGTAAAAGAGTGATAAAAAAAAGGGATGAGGCAGAGAAAAGGAAGAGAAGATTGAAATCTAAAACAATACCCAAAACAGCATAATTGGAAACCTCCTCGATTTCCACAAACATTTTAGTAGAAAACAAGATATATCTCCTGCCCAACAGAGACCTGAAGCTGTAAGTTTTCTTTTATCTCATGTAATTAAAATCCCTCTTACTTTTGCTAGTTTATGTCTTTTGTTGTAGCATGGGTACTTAGTAATTATCTGAGGGCAGAGATTTCTCTCTTTTCTATATTATTTTTTGAAAATTAAAAAAACCAACAAAATAAAATAATGATAATCTTGTTTTCAAGAATAAAGCTTTTGGACATTTTGTCATATGAAAAAATTCCACTATTTTAGCATCAAAAATATGGTATATATTTATGTACATAGCAAATATGTACAGAGATCATATAGACATTTCAAAGGCTATTCTGGTTCATATGTGAAATTAACACTGAAGACTTTTTTTTCCCCCCTAACACAGGAGTCTAAAAGCAGTGGTGAAAGAAAACCTGGTACTGTGGAAGCTGATTTAAAGTTTTCCTTTCCTGTTTGCAATAAATATTAAGATACATACATGTAAGCAGTAAGTATTTAAACATGCATGCATATGACATACCAAAGTAGTACAAAGTTCATGAAGTACCTTTCCTTTTTTGAAAATTTTAGAAGGAAGTAATCGATAAGAAAATACAAGGCTTGTGAAATTTCATAAGCTACCAGAGGGATTTGCTCTCCTGGTAAATTTACAGACAAATAAAGATAAACTTTGGCAAAATAATCGAGGGCTCTGAAAAGTAAATATGCCTTTACAGTTGATTTTGTGACATTTTCTGAAAGCATTATTTTATTACACATCCAATGATCTTGTATTCTATTTTCATATATGCACATGCAATACCAGCAAAGTCAACAGCTTCATCCAGGTGTGAAAGATAGTTTGATTCCAGAAGCGATTCCAAAGTATAATGGCAATGAATGTTATTTGTCTCTACAGTTTTTTAAGTGTAACCAAACTAATGAGAAAGGATGAGGAGTTTCAATTCAGTTTGATTAAAGCTCTAAACATTGATTGAGCCAAGAAGATAATTTAGAGGCACACACAGAGAAGTTTAGTGCTGGTGAAGGCATAATGAGGAGAAGAAAGCCCTAGGAAAAGCTGAACTGATATAATTACATAAGGGAACAGAGTTATTGGTGTGTGCTGTAAAATGTCCATATGCAGATGAGCATATTAACTGCTCAGGCATTCTGTTTTTCAAACAAAAGGAGATGTATGGTAAGAAACAGGAATTTGTAATTGCGCTGTGAGACAGAATTGAACTGAAGAATCTTCTTATAAACACTTAGAAGAAACCATGGCTCCTAAATAAATCTTACTAGCACAGATTCATCCATCCCCTGGAAATGAATGGTTGATTGGCAGTCCTGACTATCAAAATATTGAGCAAATAAAATCTATCTGCTCAGCTGTATGTACAGGTCAGCAAAAGCTACACAGGGAGAACAAGGGTTATTTTCTCCACTGTTTTAGGACACAGTAGTTCTATGTTTATTTTCAATGGATCAAACTAATTAAAGCATCTTCAACAAAGTTTTCTCTGCTTTATGTTTAATATTATTTTTAATAAGAGTAGCAATATTTTTCTATATCAGGCTAATGCTCAATATTCACAGGAAGCTTAGATGATGAATTCTCCTTTAATAATAGTCTTGAAAAGAATACTAATGTGGGTCAATACAGTGTTAATCTTTTACCAGCAAAGCTCTTAATTTCTTTATATAATTTAAGCCACTCTTATTCCTTTTCCTGGAAGTTATCAGTTAAAAGGGGGCAATTATTAATAATACAATGTAGATTCAATACAAAGCAAAATATCTACTATGAGAGCTCAAAAAGGAAGCTAAAATCTTGTATGTCCACTTTCATACAATCAAAAAAACTAAAAAATTACACATCCTGTCAAGGTGAAATTAAAATAATATTCACCAAGCAACACTTCTAGTTTATTTTAAAAATATACATAATCAGCATAAATTTATGTGAAGCTGTTTAAGTTCTACCCATCATTAAAATATTGAACTGGGGTTGTACCTCAAGCATGTTAAGTCCAAATGTTGTCCGCTTCTCTTTTAGGTGCTCCAGAAATAAATATCCACATGTTAGTCAGAGGACAGAGGCAAATGGCCAAGTGGGACACAGAGAGATCTGGGCAGGTGCTCAAGGAGGGAACAACGAAAGGACAGAGGAAGCTGCAGGGTGGCTGAAAGAAGAGCACCCATTTCCAAAGGAGGTTCATCTACAGATACAGGCTAAGACAATATCTGGATGAGGTAAGAAAACTGAGCCCCAGTGACCCAGAGCGATAAGGAGTAAAAGTCAGAGACTTGTTGCAACTTGAGGTTTTGGGTTGGTTGGGTTTTTTTGAGCGGGGAGAATCAAGGGGTGGCCAAGGAAGCTTTTGTGGGTACACTGTGACTGTTAGTGTTAAGGTACCCCGTGATTGTTAAGGCTTTATTTGCTTCAGGAGTGATGTTGTCAAGGAAGGAGGTTGGACTAGTGACATTTTCCTGGGAAAGGTGGTGGTGACGTCCAGCCAAGTTTTACTCTGTGTAACCCCCTTGACATCAGCAAAAAGGCTAAATGGAACAGTCTGGTTGTGTTTCAATGTCCATGGCAGTACTACAATTTCTCCCTGGGTCCTCATGTGAAACCCAAACCACAGTAAGCCAGCCTTCAGCAATGTTCTGTTTAAAAATAATAGAATGAGCTTCTTAAAAAGTTAACTCAGAGAATATAGACAATGAACTATTTTTGAATGGAGAAAAGTTGAATGTTAGTAGCTGTAGAAGAAAAAGATGCTTCATGTATGTAACAATCACGGCAGAATCTTTCCTTGAGCATTAACATGATCAGGAAGAAGCAGAAATGTGCAAGTAAGAGCAGTATTTAGCTCTAGTGGACTCGAATGACAGCAGAATGGATTTCTTTACCTTTGCTTTCTATGGGGATGGGAATACTGGTTAATTCTGATCATATAGTGTTTGGCAGTGATAACTGTAACCTAGATAAAGTGAAACATTGCGCTTTTTTTTTTTTCCCAGTGAGTCTTTCCTGAAATATTATCTATGGCCAAAGATACATGGAGAAAGGAAGCTGGCTTTGCTGTTAATATAATTATATGAGAAGAAAGGTAATCAGCTGTTTTCATGCAATATGATAATGAACTACAAGCTGTGTGAAATCTGCCTGCATAGATGCATAATAAGCACTGAGAGTGATTAATTATCTGAGTACATTTGTAACCAATTTAGCATCAAAGAATGACATGATCAGAATTTTTGGTCTGTCTGGAGATGGGAACAGAAGTATGAATGAAAGAAGCTCAAGTACATTCTGGCAAATGCTGCACCTAATGTATTTGGTTTAGAACATAAAGCCTTGGAGGTAATTAGTGAATGTATCCTGATAGCAGTTTGTGTATGACTCCCATTACTGTTAATGGTTAACATGTGCTTAACACCCTGAGCTCTCTACCAAAACTTTATTGAGATAGTTTCAAAAGATGTCCAAAATGCTGCAGAGCCTGAAGTAAAACAGACTGCTAATGCCAAGTAATGTGTGCAATAAAACCCATGGCAAGAGAGCACACTGATTAGGTGATGTTTTTCAGAATCTTGTCTTTAGAGAATTCTTACTAATTTTGAAAACTCAGTCAGCAGACACAATGCTATATAGAGAACACCCTGCTCTATGATATAACTAAATAAATATAAAGTACCTTCATGCAAATCAGACTTCTACAACCATAAACTTAGTGCGAGAATAGACTTCAGTCGTTTCTCAGAACAGTAGCATATTGATGCATTCTTGTCTCTCTAATTTGCATGCAATCAAAGTTTACAATTCATCATCTTGTGATTTCTGCTTAGTGCTATGGGCAGATCTTTCTAAAATCTGATGTGTATTGTTGAAGAAGGGTAAAATTAAAAAATGACAGAACTCAGAGTGAAAACTTTGAAATCTGGGGGGAAGATTAAAGGTTTTGCAATAGTAACTACCACCAGCTGTAGGATGACACATATGACATACCTATCTGTGTTAATTTGCCTGGCTTTCCGAGGGTAGGGTTTTTTAAGGTTTCTGATGTCATATAATTTTGAAAAATAAATCATGCTTACACTGCTTGCACAGTGGTAATTATCTTCTGATTTACTCTGCTACCTTAAGAGACCCCAAGCTGCTTCACTGTCTTGGTAGAGTCTCAGTTTTCCAGGCCATGTCTTTGTGGTGCAAAGTTCAGTCAACGGACAGCTCTCAGAAACATGACGTGGTAACCATGGTGAACAGGCACCTGAGGGAAATTACAACCATTATTCTGTAGCTTTGAAAACAAAACCCCACAGAAAGTATTTATTAGGTTTTATTGAAAATAGGAAGCAGCAGAAAGAAGTTAGGATAAGAGAGGAATTATAACCAGTGTGGCTTTTATAATGGAGCATTCGATACTTGGAAGCATGAGGGATAAAAAAAGCTCTCTACTGTTCCTATTTATTTGCCCAGAACTCTACTATTTCAGAGTTATTCCTTGTGATCAATACCAGCTGAAAGACCCACAGAGTAAATCCAGATGACTGGTGCTCAAAGTCTTGTTAAATGGTTGGTGATTTTTTTTCTGGAACTGGCTCTTCCTCACCTTGCAAGCCAGGCTTTGCAGAAGCTGCAATAGGAAGAGGAGTGATATACGCAGGGAATGACTGGGGCTCTGCACACTATTGAGCAGGAGAAGAACGAGCAGAAAGCACAAAGAGAGGAAAGTGCTTGTGCACGGGTGTGATGGATGTGTGGCACAAAGAGGTAATTAAATGAAGGACAGTTTAGTGAAGGACTTAAGGTATAGTATCTATCTTCACAGAATAAACAGGCAGGGGGTTTGTGCCAAGTTCATATCCCCCTGGACATCTATTGCTACTTCTATGTAAAAATATGCACTAGAGTGAAATAACAAATACTAGAAGTATGGTTTATGAGTGCTTTCAGCTGTGGCCTCTGTGTTTTCTAAAAGAGATACTGTCATGGAATAGCCTGCATGGTCACCTCACATGAGACTACCTAAAAGCTGCCTTAAGTAGATAACATGACCCAATGAAAATATTTCCAGGTTATAAAGCTGCAGTTTGTTCTAACTGCTGAAACACCATTAGTTAAGGAAACAGCAGTCTCTTTATGTGCAAGAGGAAACAAATGGTTTGGAGCAAAGATAAAGGTCTGCAAGATGCTTAACAATTACTCATCGTTATTACAGGTGACATGCGTATAGAAATGTAAATACTGCCACAAAACATTCATCTGAATTCTTCACACACAGAGAATACACACAAAATAGGCTCACAAAGAAAATATTGACTGTAAGTACAAAGGGACTTTATAACTCAGATGAGTTTCAGCATAATAACATTCAAAGAAAAGGTGTTTAATTTAGTTGGAGGGCTGAGTATTTTAATAATGATGATTTGTCAAATACATATGCAACACTTCTGTGCATGTATCTTATTATGAATGGTTTATTAAGCTGGTTAAAGTGGTCAACGGACACTGCAAATGCATTTACTTTAGCTTTAATGTTGCATGTTACATTAGAAATGGCTGAATAAACATATCTAAGACACTTAGCAGTGTGAAGTACAACCCTAAAATTCAAGTAAATGTGTTTTTAATAGTGGTTGATGTGTTATGACTGTCCTGTGCCATGAATGTTATGCATACTATTTTTGAGATATTTACACTTTGCTAGATTCCGTCTATGATAGTCCTGTGTTTATTAAATTATATACACAAACATTAAAATAAGAGTAACTGTCAAGTGTGGAGTTCCCTCTCAGATCTGCACAGCAGATACTATTTGGAATATTTCAGCATTGTTAAATGTTCAGAACTCTTACTGACAGGAATAAGATCAAAACTACAGTTTAAACAAGCAGTTGAAATGTTGATGTGTTTATCTGAGTTTTGTTGACATGGGAAGCCAGAAATGGCAGATTTGCTTGTTTCCATACATTCTGAGAGAATTCAGTTAACTTAATATGTTAAAGCCCATTCAGGAGGACTGCAAAACAGCTTATGCTGAAGTATTTCATTAGATCTGAACTTCTTTATAAGTTGTATGGGAACCATATCTATAGTGAGAAATATGATATGTTTAAGTTAATGTTGCCTAACAGTTTCCATAATCAAACACTAATTTTCAGTTGTTTATAACTCTCTCCATACCCATGTTTGTTTTTAGCTACATGATTTAAGCTGTGCTATTTTGAATTTCATCTCCAGTAATACCTGTGAGAACATGTCATTAAACAGGAAAGTCCTCTTGTACCAAAGGTGCTTTTTGCTGACTTTGTAAGAATTCCCCAAAGGGGAAATCCTTGCAAACCTCAGTCTGCTTGGCAGAGAGTTGTTGCAGACATTGGTATTTGATGTGCATAGTCTATACTCTCACTCAGCTCCTGCTGAGAGGTGACTCAGCCTGATCATGGTGGGTCTCCAGATGCTGGAGTGGTCACATCTTTTTGCGTTTCGGGGTTTCTGTCACAACAAGGCACAAGCTGACAATAAAAATGCTGTCTCACCTTTGCTTTTAGCTATGCTGGTGCCAGAGGCATGTAGGGGATAAGAAAAGTTATCTGACTCAAATGATGAAGGGTAAGGAGTGAGATGAGTGAAAAGGAGGTAAATGAAGGAGAGGCACAAAATGAGGTCATAGGAAATGGATGGGAAATGAGGTGAAAGTAAAAATCAGAAAACCAACAAGAATATTAAGGGCCATAAAGAAGGAGGGACAGGAGTGATGATGGTGGTAAAAGGGGGACTTGAATCAATGTAAGGGTGCTAGTCAGAGCAGAAACAGGGAAGGAGGTAGGAAAATAGCAGCAAGCAGAAGAAGCAAGGGGAAAGGGAATTGAGAGGAAGAAGCGAGTTAAATCCACATAACATAAGCCAGCTGACCACTAATGCACCTGGCTCAGCGGTGTTTGTCAAATGGATCTTTTACTACCCGATGCACTGCTAGTAAGTCCCCTTCTGATAAAATGTGGTCCTGTACATATATATTGTGTACATCTATGCAGTGTGTTGTAAATCAAGTGCACAAAGAAGACACCGCAGTTCATAACTCCTTTGGTGTTTGACAGTCAGTCTAAACATGCTCTTGAGACACAGAAACAAACACACTTCTGAAGAGGGGTGGTCACAAGATGTTCCTCTTATATGTCTCCCAGTGGATGTCTGCCTATGGTTTTGTGTGTCTGCCATGGAGAAGATTAATCTGGATAATTCAGTTCTCGAATGGATGTGTCAGAAAAAAAAAGGTCTCTCTCTGAGCTATGTGGAGAATCCCACAGTGAGCCATGAAAGGATGCCACTGATGCAGGAAGCAGGCTGGAATGAAGTAAAGGACCCACCAGGTATCATCTGTGGGGCAACAAGACCTGTTTCCCTTCTGGTTGTCAGTGGGGTTATTAACAATGGGGTAGCATTTGAGAGCTCCCCCATTTCTCATTCCTATCTTGGCAGGCATGGAGAACTCCTGAAATCACCAATATCACTGGTCTACACACAAGGCAGTGCATCAGATGGCTGAGATGGGGATGGTTTATGCCTGTAAATGGAAGTGTCCACAATTTTTTGTTGCATAAATGAGAAAATGGATCTCCTTGTTTGGACAAAATGTAATCATTTGCACGACTTTACCATAAAAGTTCCTACCGCATTGACTGCAGTCTGGCTTTGCTTAAATGAAACTTTTATCTCAACAGCTTCTAATATTTCCAACCTGGGAGTGGAACCACTGACAAATTAATATTAGAGCATTTCAACACTGTTCACAGCTCTGTTTAGCTCTAAATTGTACAATTCTTGAATTAGCTACTGTCGGTTTTCAGTAGTTTTCCATTACAAGGGGTCAGGCACCAGAGGAAATAGTTTTCTAAACCAGAAAGGAATATTAAATGACACAGCTGATAAGTATGAACAGTGGTGCAGAAGACTTATTGAGTAATGTGTTAGGTTGATAAATGATAACATTTATTTGCAATTTGAGGATGTGACCCAAATGACACTCATTAGCTCAGCTTGTGTAGAACCGATTAGTTTTGTAAATTTATTATTTGTCTGGTGCTATTGAAAGAAGAGTCTGTTTTAATTGATTGGAAATCTGTTTTATTTCAGTGAATATTACATATTCTGGTTTTAATTGTAGTCTGCTGTTTCCTCCTGAATGTCAGGGATATTATACTCCATTACTTGAGCAGGGAAGTGCTTGGTGTCTTGCTAAAAGGCTGTAGTGAATTCATTAATCCATACATAGAGGGGTGGTAATAAAGCAAGATTTCTATTACCCACTGGTCTTCTCAGGAGTACACCGGGAGTGAAATGAGGAAGCAGCTGGCTCACGGACATGTTGCCCTCTGTTCGTGGATCTTGAGCAAAACACGTCCAGTTTCCCAAAAAGGTTTATGGATTTAAGGGCATTATTCTGATTACATATAGCTTTCTGTCTGTGCCCATCACCAGTGCCAGAATAGGACACTGAGGAAATTACTCTGGCTCTCTTCTGGACTCCCAACAGTAAAGTGTAGGGGTTTGGAGAACCTGAGAAGAAATTGTTGTGTTTGGGGCTTTTCTGGAAAAGTCCAGTGAATGTTAAACTATTTCAGTTTCCCCATAGGTCTTTCTATTCCAGAAAATGGAATAGAAAATGGTACCTTTGTTTTAGCAGGGTTCAAAAAGCCTAAAAAAAGTAAGAGGATTTCTGGGAGTTGGGATCTGTGCAATAGTCTGAATTAGTCAAGAACATTGAAAGCTATTTCAAGGAGAAACACTGGCCTGTTGAAATCAGGAAAATGTTGATTTCCACAAAGATATTGATGTAAAACTCTTGAGAGAGGAAGTCTTGCATGTTATTGAACATATTGTGATGTTCCATTACAACCTTTTCTAAACCCATTCAGGCCTTTTATGAAGGCTGGAAATGAGTTCTGTTGTGATACTTCGTAATCCTTTACTGAAGTGTAAACTCTTGAAGATCAAAACAAATGAAACCTGATGAAAATTTTCACTTGACCCACAAGAACTCCTTCAGCCTCAGCATCTAGTAATGGGGAATGTGACCCTGGTCCCTCACCCAATCCTGGCAGCCACAGACATCTAAGACAGGAAAAATTCTGGTGACACCAGAATACTATTTCTTGCCTAGTTGTCACAAAGGTTAGGGTGATCATGGATAGTTGTTCCACTTAGTTTCAGCTAATTCTTGCTTCCTGCAAATAAGCTGTAACATATTCTAGAGAAGAGACAGAAAAAAAAAGAAATTGCACCTTTTGTTTCAATAGGTGCTTAGTTTATAAAATAATTAGGAAAGATGGCAATATTTCCTAAATCTATAAAACCCCAATTGGAATAGTTTTTTTGTGGTACCTAGTGTTTCTGGGCCACCACAGACTAACTGCAGAGTGAGGAGACCCTGCAAAAACATACAGCAAAAGAAAAAAGTACTCAGAATCAATGGCAGAAGTTCTGCTGAAAGGTGGCAATGCAGCACTGGATGGCTGCTTTTCTAAGAAAGCTCAAAGGAACAAGCACTTCCTTTGTAAAATGAAGCATTTCACACATAAGATGAATTCCCCTTTCCTAGGAAATATTGAGATTTAAATAATTTTCCTGGAGAAAGCTGGAATCTGGTGTTTGGAGGCATAGGACATATCCTTGCACTGCCATTCCCCCATCTTCCAAGAGCAAGTCCTCACCATGGGGTTATTGAACACTGTGCAGAAAAAGGTCTTTTAGTTTTGTTTGAGCCTTGCAAGTGTACTCATCAGAAAAGGGGCCTTTTCTTGCACATCCCTGTTGTCTGTCTTGGGTATCAGTTTGCTGGTTACTTCAGGGGAAGCTTTTTTTCATCCTGAACAGCTTTTCATCCTTGCAGCTAGAAAGCATTTCCTAACAAAAGGGTTTACTCAGCCAGTGTTTTCTACCAAAAAATGTTCAGCTATGATAAATTATTCTCCACTGATGGCAATTCATTTTGTCAAAAAAATTCCCAGATGTGGACAATACTGACACAGCCTCCACGTTTTTTGTGTGCAGTCAGTGCTCAAGGCTGGGTGACAGCAACCTGCTCTGTCTCAAGGCAGGACAGCACAGCTCCTGATGTATCAGCCAGGGATCCTGTGCATGCAGAAGGCACATACATTTTTCTAATGTGTAACAATTACACAGACAGCCAGCTTTTCCACATAAATAGCTATATAAAACTGCAATAGATATATAAAACTGCAATAGATACATAAAACTGCATTGTAACTTTCTTTGGTTACCTTTGCTTCCTTCAAAATGCGTTCCAGACCCATCTTAGGTTGAGTTGTTAACATTTTCCTATCTCTTCATATTCTCACATTAGTCTCAAAGCCATTTAAGGTCTTCTTTTCCTGGCTGTGATTTTTATTTCCTTCAAAAAAATCACATCCTTTCTTCATGTAGTTGAGAGCTACTGAAACCATGGAGCTCACTGATAAACCAGTGCTGTTGCACATGCTGCAGAAAGGCAACTGCATGAAGCTCTGAGGGCTTTTCATACTTGCTAATATAAATCCTGGCGTTGAGGTTTGTACCAAAGTTTTGCTCATGCAAAGCATGCAAAGTTAAAACACACATCATCTCATGGAATCCGGCCAGGACTGCTGTTTCCAGGGAGGGCTGCTTAAATGACATCTTTTGGTGTTTTGACTCCTGGAACAGAGACAGATAAGGTTTAAAGTCCATCTGCACCCAAAATATTTTCTTGGGTGTGGGAGATCCGTATTACAAGCACAGCACAAAGATGATACTTAAATGATGTCTTATTATTTAGCATGGAAATGTGTTTAATCCAGATTTAAATTTCCTTAAACAGATTTTTTTTTTGTCTGCTATTTTAAGCAAACACATCATGCAGACAAATCTTTAGAGAAGAAAATGCTATATGGCTTTGAATGAAAATGTAAACTCGCTTACAACTACAGAGTTGCTGCTCACACCTCCATAGTGACATTATCCTTTTTGTTGGTCACACATTATCATTTGCAGTGCAAAATAAATATGCATTATAAAAGTGTTAATGAATAGCACTGGATGCAATTTCAGAAGTAGATCCTAGGCATGCTTTGGAGGATATGAGAAAGTGCAGCTCTGTGATCATACAATCAGCTGGACTTGAGCAAATCAAGCCAATGACAGCATGTTTTTCCTGATCACTATCATCTTTAGCTAGTTCCAGTCTGCCAATATTAAAAAAAAAATAAAAAAAATTGCTTGTGATGCTTTATCTATAACATGGTCTTTTTGTGCTGAGAAAATTTCCTCATTTTTATAAAAGCAGCAAAGAAGGACAGACAGCAGCCAAGCAAAGCAGCTGCAGGTCATACATGAAATTACAGCTAGGAACAAATATTTTAAAGTGCTACACAGTGCCTGTCTATTGTGCTAGCCTCGCAGCAAATGATAGCAATACAGACATTAGCCCACTATCTTCCGTGCACTTGTGTGACCTTGTCCTTGGTGCAGCTGCTGCCTGTCCTAGCAACTGAGCAACAGCTTCAACACTTTCATGTGTCTGACAACTCCTACCACGTCTACCTCTCAAATTAGCATCAAAATGTTCTTATTTATACAACTATGGTACATACCCCTTCCCTTGGATTTTTTTTTTTTTTTTCCTCTTTCTTGCAGTTAGAACAAATTATCTTTCCTTGGTACAAACCATGCCATTCCCGTGAGACTGTAGGCAGCACTGAAAAATATACGCAACATTTCCTCTGGGTTCTTTACTTATGCTTTCCACATAACTCAGGGACATAGGAATTAATATTGCTAAACACTGAGATGAAGGACATAGTCATTTTATTTCTGGCCCACAGAAAACACTGGAAGAACTGGTTGTTGTTATTTAATGCTGCATCACAATCCATAGGTTCAGAGTTTCACAGTTTTTTTCTGACTACTAAGTCTATGACAAATTTAAAAAAAACCCACAACCATTATAAGAGAGCATTGTGCATGTTCCAGAACAGACCTTGGGTTGTTTTCTGGAGGATTTACTCTATTTCCTACCAAAGCTCTGTGGGCTGCATGTGGTCTTGCTCCTCTATAATGAAGCCAGAAAAATGCCTTGAGCCTTTATACTTCCCTCTGTTAGGTGGGTCGGATGCTGGTAAAGGTAGCCATCATGTCCCAGACAGAATGATCAACATGTAGGCATTAGCAATTACCTTTTGAGTTTTTCTTTTTTTCATTTATTTATTTATTTGTTTGTTTGTTTATTTTATTTTTTTATTAGTGCTGCCAAATGGCAGCTTCTGTAACACTCAGCAGTGTCATGGAGACAGATCTTTCTGCTTAAGAAAGGTGTAAGAACTGTACCTAAGCTCAACCCACCACATTTTTTAAATCATCTATTAACTCAAATATACAAAGATTGAAATACCACCTACAGCTTTGACACTTTAGTCAGTTTTTAGGGTAGAGTGGTAAAGGTAAGGAGTTAAATTTGTGCCAGAGATGAGAAAAAAGTGTAACATATTTAGTTTGAAAGAAAAAAGCAGACAGGATGATCTCATTACAGTGTCTAAATATATAAAAAGATTATAGAAGAATCTGGTCATGACCTACCTGACTGGACTCTGTTAAAATTAAGGAAAGATATATTAACCATGACGGACAATGAAATCTGTACAGAAATGAATCAGGGCAAGTCTTAATAATGCCTTTTGAGCTGGACTGGAGCACAAAGTCTTGAAATAGAAAATACATATAAAAGAATTTTACAGATAACCCAAGCTGAGTTTTGAAGAGTAGAGGTATACTTGTGAACTTAGCATTCTTATTACTGTTCCTTAAAGTTTATTATAATTCTAAGCATTGCAAAAATTATCAGGACAGCCTGAAGGAATGTTTTTGTAGGAGTTGTGCCCTCAACTGTTGATGGTGAAAATAGTAGAAGAAGAAGGCTTAAAATATACAATGCAGAGAAAATGGGAATTAACTGGTATGTTGGGAAGAAACATGCCAAATCTAGCAACTCAACTGAGGGCTGTGTTTATCTGGCCCACTCTGGTAATAAGTCCCTGCTACATGTGTATACTATATGTATGTATAGTATAAAAGTAAGGTGTCCTAAACTTCTTCCAAACTTTCAGCTGGCATCAAAATACAAAAAAGGCTGCCCACAGGTCTTTTAGTAAATGAACTGCCAATTAAAAAAAATAAAACAAAACAATCTTTTTAGCAAGTAAGAAAAAAAACGTCCATACATATAACCTCATATCAGTGAGGAATTGAATAGCCAGGGCAGAAAGCCATGCAACCTCAAAATTAGGAAATTAAAACCAATAAAGGAATTCACTCAAGCAGGGCTTTTTACTCAGTGTGGAAAACACAAAGAGTAAGTTATCAAGTAAGGTCATAAGAGGCAATGGCATAAGTGAATTTAAAAAGACAGCTAGACATTTTTATGGAGAGAAAGGATTGAAGAATTCAGAGCCAGTGACAAATCAGGGAGATGGGGCTGAGATAAAATTAACGAGGACAGGCTTGCTTGTGGCCAGAGGCATTTTACTGTCCAGCAATAGCTTATGTCCTCTGTCATCACATCCTAATCTAATGCTGACATCTGAAGGTAGCATGAAATCTTTTACACCTCTTAATATATTAAAGAGGAAAAAATGCTTTCTGAGTTTTCCCCGAAAAGGAAAAATGTAATGTTGCTTACTCGCTTTTCAACACACACACATAGTTGCAGCGGATGCTGAAGGACTTGGTCTCAGGCAGTACACAGTGGCCTGCTTATAAACTCAGAATATGGTCCCTTAGTTGCTTTAAAATTCTCCACAGAGGGTTTTCAATCATGCCTCCTTCCATTTTTAAGCAAAATTTTGTTTGTTTTTCTGTTGTTACTTCCTTAGATCATGGAGAGCAACTGGAGACTCCCACAGGAATGTCCTGCTTCTCTGGTGTCAGGTTAACTCATCCTGCTGTCCCATCAGCTCTGCCTGTTGATGCATTGCCATGTGCTGACCAGGCTGTGGCAGACTTTGACAAGGTCCCTGGACCACCAGCAGCCAGGCACTTCATCCGGAGTTGTCCGATGGCTTTTTTGGTCCCCAGACTACAAGGTCGTGGTGTAAAAATGTGACCTTGAATAAAAGGAAGAGCAGCTCAAGTTGTTAATTTTGTCCAGAATTGGAAGAGAGAGCTGTGTGCCTGTCAGGAAACCGTACGTATCCCATGCTGCTTAGGAGTTAATGCTCATGAAAGGAAGATTGAGGGAAATGGGCCTTGACGTTTTGAAGAAGGTAGATTTACATTAGTTCAGTTTTAAAAGCATAGAGGGCAAGTAGAAGGCATGGACAAAGATAGCCAGGATAACAGGACATCTTCAGAGACTGACATGCACAGCAATGTTATTACTAGCATGATATGGGGTAGGAGGACATTTCTGGGCAGTAGAAAAACTTTGGGTAACTCAGAAACATTTTTGAAAGCCTGTTGACCACCTCTGGGACACCAGATCTGCCTGGAAGCCCAAACCTTTCACTGGGTCCAGGAGAGATTTCCAAGACCAGAGAGAACTAGCACAAAATAATGTGTATGCCATCATCAAAAATTCATGCAGGTCTCTTGTAGATGTGCTTTGAGGGAAATATGTGTCTGTGTTTCAGGTGTCTGATCTCAGCTACTTTGCAGGAATAGGAGGAAAACGACCCCAGTTCTTGTAGGGTACCCACGCTGAGAGGAGTATATATTGGTAAGGGACATGTACCTCTGAACGTGAGAGACACTGTGCCCAGACTCTAGAGCAGCGTCAGGGGAGGTGAGCTCTGCATTATGTATGTTCTGAAGAAAACCCCCAGCTACAGAACATTTCTATGATTCTGAGTCTGTGATTTTGTGATTTCCAACATGCTGACAAATTGCCGTGATGCTCCCTTATTGGCAGAGTCTTTCTCCTTCCTGCTAATATCTTCGTCTTATTTATATAGATTAAATTCACACAAAGACATGTGTGTTTTTTCCTTTCTAATCCTTTCCATGGATCTCTATAAATATATAGCCCTTGGGCCCCTTGTCGAGAAGCTTAAGAGACTTTTTACGGTATGGCATTTAAGACAAAGCACATCCCAGTTTGTGTAGGGCTTACTGCAACTGACTGCTTAATCTAAACTGCACTAATGAAGGCTAAACAGAAATAATGCTAATTTGGAAGAAATGCCTGATGTGATTAGACTTCCACTGAACACAACAGCAAGACTAGAATATATTTTCCTTCCTCTTTAGCTATTTCCACCATAATCTGAATATCAAGATCTTAAATCCATCAGGGCCGCAGCAAGTAGCCCACCTTTATAAAGAACTTTACCTTTAAAAATAGAATGAAAGTGGTTATTATGAGCCATTGGAGATGGGCAGCCCTGCAGGTTTAGTGGGTTTAGCTAATATGGAACAGGAGGAGGTGGAAGTTCTTGGATTTGTTTCTGTTTCAAATGGCCCCTCTGCTTCCCAAGGAGCTCTATTGATGGACTCTGAAAGAAAGCTGAGGTCAACTCTTTGTCTTGATGAGTTAGTGGAGAAATATTTAACTGTGACCTTATGGAAACTACTTAACTGTAATAATAACAACATCAAATTGCTGTGAAATGTGTTTCTGGAACAGTCATTAACAACATAGCTATACAACCTAATTCTATTTGTTTAAATAAAGATCTCCCGAGGTCACATTATTCTAGTATAAATTTAAAAATCTTGGCTTCTGAAAACAGAAAACTGGAGACAGAAAGCAGGATTTGGATGATATCCAAGCTTTATCATATCCATTCTTTAGTGTGGGCATGTAGGGACAGACATCTTGCTAGGGTTTTATGAGCTCTATAAGCAATAACACTATGCAATTCTTTTTTTGCCATTCTGTGATGCTGCTGCAAAATTAAATCACCAGTTCCATCTTATCATGGAAGTCCTGGCAGGAAATATTTATGATGGCTCAGGGGAAACTGTCCATTTCTCTCTTCTTTCATGGTGATCAGAGAATCACTCTTCAGTGAAGACATGAAGCTTAAATAGCTGTTGCCCAAAGACAGGATGGGGAGCTACTAGTGCAAATGCTGCTTAAGATTGAACCCATTAAAGAGAATAGAATAGGGAAGTTGGAAGGGACCTACAATGATCATCTAGTCCAACTGAAAGAAATAATAATAATAATTAATAATAATAAAGTAGATTTCAGTTATTTGTATTCTAGTCTTTCTCTAAAATATTTGAGAATTGGGATCCAAAACTGTACAGTGAGGAGACATCCTCAACTATTAGGATCCTCAACCATGCAATTAAGGAGACACCCACTTAAAAGAAGTAAGTGGAAGACAGAAAAAGAAGAGAGTCCCTTACATGCTGTCCTCACTGTAGCAGAGAGTTCTCACTAGGGACTTTGGAGATGTGCCATCATCCACTTGAAAGTACTGAATGAAGAGAGGTATCTATGTGATTTCTTTAGAAGAACATATGAAGGCTTACTTAAGAACAGCATCCCTGGCTAACTGTGGAACTGAACTGATGTAGGTTTGCACTTTTTATTAATAGACTGAGGTTAGACTAGTAGTCTTGGGGTGGGGCTGAAAAACGTCCTCAGTCAGAGGTGGCATCAAATTTATGTCTCTTTTTCAGCAGGTTTTGGTAAGGATGCAGTCATCACCCCTCCTTCTAACAGTATTCCAAATTTCAGGAGTAATATAAGATTCACTATTCCAGGAAAATTGAACATGAAGCCCAAAAAAAGCAAGACCAGCTGCAAAGACTTTATAAAGAAATGTAATTAAGACTGGTATTGATTGACTAATTTTAAAGTAAGTATACAAAAATGTTATTCAGAACAGGAGAAAAAAACTGGTCAAAAGTATCTCAAGCATTCATTTCCAGCCAATGCTGGCTGAGTGCCCCTCAGTGCACTGAAAAGCCCTGTAAGAAACACTTTAGACCAATATATGCAAAAAGCACTTTCATAGAACCACTGAGAGGAGGAGATAAAAATGGTAAATACTGTAGCTATTATCTGGAATAAGGTACTTGAAGTGGAGAGATGAAAACCCAAAGGATCTTGAATGAACTGTCAGGATCCAAATGAAATGCTTTGCTAGGAAAATATTTCTTTCCACTCTGGAAATTCTACTAGCCAGCTACGCCTCTCCTTCTGTGAGTGAAACTGAAAAAGGCCATTTTTAAGACCAGTTAAAAACATTTTAATTTGTGGATTAGTGCTTTGGGTAAAATTTTTTAGCTAATCAATATTACATTTCTTTATCTAGTTTCCAAATTCCTTCACTCTGCATTCAGAATGAGAACATATTGCAGATGACTGATGGTCCCTGAGCCTCCATTTGGAGCAGAACTGACCCATATGAACAGTTCTCTGAGCACAGAAGGACACATTGCCCTAAAAGCTGCCAGAGCATGATGTGGTCAAGATCTACTTTCAGTCAAACTGGTTCTGAAGTCAAAGATATTACTATGGCTCTATCTGAAAGCAGAATTTGGTCTAAAATCTTCATTACACGTGAATTCCGCCTGGATATTGCATAGTTAAGTCTCTGAACACATTTAGAATAATCCTCTCTTACTTTATGTAATGAATAGAATAGATGGAATTGCTTTCCCAGACTTTCTGAGGAAATTGAAGTGATGTGTTAAAGATTTAACAGCTTTTATTTCTCTTTTCAGATCTTAACCCAATATCAAATATTAAAGTACTAATATATTTAAGGAAACCAGAAGTTGCTGTTATAATTAATTTCCTTTCTGAGAAAAAGTATTGCCGTCTTCTTTTGGAAAGAACGTGAGTAATCCTTTAAAAGAAAACCAGAGCAAATGTGTGTGCATGAAAAACTTTTTGTTCTTTTCCCTAAATCTTCACTGTAAAGGTATGTTGTTTATGTTGTACATCGAGGCAAAGACACATAATCTGAAATGAGCACATCATGTCATATCAGTAACATAAAAGTGAAAAATATGTAAAGGAATCAGATCCTGCAAGACATGTGGATTCTAACTCTGGTGGGAAACAGGAAAGAGAGTAAAAAATTGAACAGTTCTGAGCCCACTGAAATTTCTACCAGATCTCCATCTTTCTAAATAGGAGTGTCATTTCAGCACAGGTAACTACATGTCATTAAATGAGCTTAAAGAGAGCAACGCGTTGGGAAGTATAGAGAAAGAGAGTGAAAGCAGACACCAAAGTATCCAAACATCTATTTCACTTCTGTTTTAAATGCACTTATAAAGTTTCAGGCTTGTATTAATTGCCTGGAGGAGCACGCAATGCCTTCATGAAGCAGTGCTAGTGATAGTCCCTGCGTATGTCTTCATTACCCCTGCAGGAATGCCAAATGGTTTCTGTTCTCTTCCTAGATGGAGACAAAGCAAAATGAGTCTTGCCAAGTATCTAAAGCAGATTTTTTTTGTTGTTCTAAATTCAATATTGTAAACAACCATTTGTTTATCTTTTAAGTTTATTTATGGATTACTCAATAAAAGACTAAGCATGCATTTAAAAAAAATTCTGGTAGCTGCTGATGATAGAAAGAACTGTACAACTATGCTGGTTACCTCAGAAACTCTCATGTGAAACCCGTGAACAAGGAAGGAAGAGGAAAAGGAAAAATTCAGAGGTTAGCAATAGAAACATTTTTAAACAACTACTTTTCCATACTGAACTTCTTATCACTCAAAGTGTTGTCACTTGAAAACGGGGTTCACCTCCTTACAGATACTCCTGGAAACATGGACACTGCATTTGACACATGGCTCTCCATCCCACTGGAGAAAGGGGTGAAGTGGGATGAGCTCTCTACATCTGATCATGCTTCTTGGGACAAGTGTTGCCCATCAGGATGGAAAGAGAATGTGTTGGCTTCACTTCTTTTGGATAAGTAATCTTCATTTCAGTGGATCCACACTTGTCATCAACTATGAGAAGGTATTGTTTTGGGGATGTGTGTTTTGTTTTGGTGAGTTGGGGTGTTGTTTGTTTTTTATTTTTTGTAATACAGTATTTTGAATGAAAAATAAATTCCAAAGAACAGGACTATCCTTTATATCTGCAATATATGAAAAGGTTTAAAATTATTATTATTTTCTAGTTTGCTTGTTCATTCAAAAAAAGTCAATGGAGACATCTGGTGCTTTGGCAACTAAATGAGTGTGCCAAAAATACAGTAATAATAATAATAAAAAAACAAACCAAACAAACACTTCCTCAGGGCCACAGCTGGAAGCAAAATCACATCTGACATAAAAGTGACTAACCGTGTCACCTGTTTTCATTTACCCTTTGGTATGCTGCAAAATAATTATGTGACAAGGTAAACCCATCTAGCAAAAATGAATGTATCTGAAATATATTGGTTAACTTTTTTTTCCCCCCTCTTGTTCAACTTCATCAAAGATTCATTAAAAATACTAATGTTCTTCAGTCTATTATTTGAAGTTAAAAGAAGCATATGGTGCTTTGCGACAAAAGATAATTAGATTTCTTTTCTGCCTTCAGTATTATAGTTCGTTAATGCACTTTAATGGAGTTTACAAACAGAATAGGCAGAATAAATGATAGAATAGATTAAGAGGCTTAAAATGATGAGTTTCGATTTTCTGCATTTGTTTCTTGGAAGATCACAACTGTCCTACGGTCCACCTACTCAGCATCCTTTGCTCCTTTAGACATTGCTTGAGGTTTCAGAAGGAAGTACAATAATCTTGGTGGTGATGGAAAGCTCCAGTCAAAACAGTATGTACTGCCAAAGCACTGCAGTTAGCTGTTATGGTCTGAAGCACAACGGCTCATAGTCTCTTCATTATGTCTTTATTTGATGTTCGGTCAACATTCACTCCATCTGTACCAATGGCTAATCATTCATGTGAATCTTTCTGAACTCCTTCCCTGTATAATATCTGACAGCAATGAGTTCAACAAATTGCATATGCGTGGTCTAAACACCAGTCCATCCATTAGCCTAATTTTAGTTTACATTTTTCATGCTCACAGTGATGCCAACCGTGTAACTGAATAAGTTAAACTCTAAAGAATCTTTAAAGAATCTTACCTATTGACATGCAACTGCACACAAACATTGTCTAGACATCTTGACGTAGCCTTTTCAACTCCTAGAAGGAGGTCTTGAGAAAAAAGGGTTTGAGGCAAGGTGTGAAACCACTGCTGCACAACTGCTTGGAGCACTTCCATCTGCATTTGGATTTTTAAAAATGTGTATTAGGAAACAGAGTTAAATGCTCCATTAATTTTACTGGTCTTAAGTCATTATTTTTTTAGACATTACATATTTTTGAGAAAAGGAAAAGTAAAAACAAAAATCTTGGGTTTTGGCTTTCAGCAAAACTTCTGAACTGGTCAAATATGGAAAATTATTAGTTCAAGTAAAGAAGATGGTGATGAAATCATCAGTTTGACACATGTGAAAATATAACATATAGTATTGAGCTGCATGCTGCTGTTTAGCTGCTTTGCTGCGACTGCAGCCTCATCCCAGTGAAGAGCATTAAAACTTTATGTTACTGAATAAGACTCTGAAGTGAGGTACTGCATAAATTGCCTGTTGTCCATCTTCAGATAAGGTGAATCCAGACTGGAATAGGTACAGAGAAGGGGTAAAGCATCAGCAGATGAGGAGGTCTTATTTACAAGATCAGACTTGTTTCTGCTAAAACATCAATTGGGGGATGTATGATTGCCCTTGATAATTTAATTTGCTGAGGTGACTAGAGGTATAGCCTTTGCAAATAATCCAAACTCAAGAGCACATAGGTCATGCTGGCAAGGTTTGCATTCAGGAGGAAAGGCTTTCATTTCCTACTACAGTGACTGTGAATGATAGCATTCCTCTGTGTCCCATGTGCTGCCAAGGTACAAGAGTCAAATAAACTTCAGTCCTCTCTAAAGGAAAGGAAAATATAGTCCTGCCTCTATAAAGGAAAGGAAAATATAGTCCTGCCTCTATAACGTCTTCTCTTAATGCCTCATGACCCCAGCCTGTATTGATTTAATCCTTCAAATAGTATTGTATCATTTCCCTTATTTCTTGTCTGATTTAATTTTATGCAAAGGGCTTTGCATGTAATCAGTATTTTTGCATCAGTATATTTTTCAAAGACAGTTTATTTCTTAAAATAAACGTATAAGATAAAACGTTAGACCTCTGGCCTCCTTGGCTGACAGGACATAGGCAAAGTAATTTTTTATACTTATGTGTTAATTTAGAATATTAAAAAGACATTGGCTATAAAGTTTTATGTGTCGTCTTATTTTTATGTAGACCCACAGCAGATACATGTGCACTCCAGTATACCCTGGGTTATTTGATATTATTATTCTCTTATACCATAAAGACACATATGACTCTTTTTTTACTCAATAAAGTTTACATAAATGCTTGCTACAGGGTCTTTGATTTTTAGTCATTAATGAATCCCAAGGTCTAGTTATGAGGCAGTATAAGTAAACAGCCACTCACAAATGATAAAACTGCAGGACTTCCTCCCTCCTTTGGGGAATACAGAATAATTTCAAGGTTGGCTGTGACCCATCTTGTCCATCTGGTTTTCTTCATTTAGGATGGAAAATAACAAGATTGGTCTTTTTTAGGAAAAAAAATGGGTAAAGTGAGAAACAACTAATAATAACACTGTAGGTAAGCTTTAAAATAGTAGATTCATCAACAGAAGTAGTTGCTGCATTCAGCGAGTCCTGAACTGATTAAGGATGAGGTATCCATAACAGATGTGGGGGTGCATCTATTCAATATTATTATTCTCCTACACAATGGTATTAATAAAAAGTAGGATTTTAATTTCCTAACATTTATACAAATTGCATTGAGTACTTGGGCTGCCTGCTAGTCACTAAAGATTCCCCAGGTTTTAAGTCCAGACCCTGACCCTCCAGCAGAAGGGGAGACCTGAGCACAAGGGAAGTGACCGTCTAATCTCCTGTAGAGAAAAGCCCTCAAATTCTCTCTCAGAAAACAAAGAAACCAGAAGTTACCATCAAGAAAACCCATGGCTGAAAATGGCTGTTGTTGAAACCTGGCAATAAGGATCTTTTAAAACTTGATCAAAAGAAGGTAGAAAAGAAATATAACCATCTCTTGCCAGCTCAGCAGCACGGGAGGCCAGATTTGTTTAAGCTGAGGAACGGGCATGTTTGCCTTCAATTCTTTTGAAACAGGTGACAGATATTGTGCCAGAAATCATTTACTGACACAATTATTGTTTCTTCGAGTCAATGTCTGACCTAGACCTAGGGCTAAGTGTGTTTACTCTCCTAACATAATCTCAATCCATTTTTTCCCCAAAGGCGAGGAAGTTTACAGTGTGAAAAAGAATTAATGTGCACAGGCACACAGAAAGTTTACAAGTTGGGGGCAATCCCAAGCTAATAGTAACACTGAGATTTGAAACACTGACCAAGCACATGCACATACCTTCTTGAGAATCAGAGCCTGTTTGCACAGCCAAAAACTTGTGTCGTAGCATTCTAGTCTAGAAAAATCCTTCCTTCTTCAGCCCCTTACCAGCTGAGAGACTGCATATAAAGGTACCATGACTGTCAGATCAGGGTCTTTGGCAACAATTACCATTAAGAAAATAGATACTGAGGGTATTTTTTGAAAAGTATCTTTTGAAATTGAAGAAGGAGGACATCTAAATCTATAGGAAAGTACAGGTGGATTTCAGGCTTTGACAAAACTGCAACTACATCTTTCCTCTGAAAAAGCCTTTTGTGTAACATCTTTAACTTCTTTTTTCACACAATTTCTGTATTTGCAGGAGAACTAGTAAATATCCCAGTCTCTCTCTTTTTACTGATTCTTTCTCACTGTATGCTCCTTTTGTTTCCTAACTGTTCCATCTTTTCCTATATGTTTATTAAATCTCTGACCTTTCACCCACCTAGAAGTGCAGTTAGAAAAGTATATGGAATCCTTTAAATTTGAGAAACAATTATGAGTGATACATACTCTTCAGGGGAAGGAACAATACAGCTCTTGACACATGTTCTACTTAAGTGAGTAAAGCTAGATCTTCTCACCATATGTCCTGAGTGATTTCACTTTGTATCAATAATTTCAGATATTCTTTGCAACTCTATTGCAAAGATACCCTGGTTCTCCTATGTATTAATACTGTTGTTCTCACCTCCATTTCCTGCCACCCCCCTCCTTCGGTGACTCTTTTCCCTCTCCTGTATATCAAAAAGGATAGACTTAAGTATCCTCTTAGAAGACAGTCTTTATGCTGAAAATACATATTCATTAGACACCTTTCTGACGTCAAAGATGAACTATAGTATATTTTACTGTATTTGGTTTCAGCCTCTGTAAAGAATCTTTCTTCCTATACATAAGTTGTATCTTTAGTTCAATGAGATGAAAATTTACTCCAACAATTTCCCATGTCTGCTTATTTCTTTCCAACAGTGCTCTTGAGAGAATTATAGGAGTCTGCTTGAATAACTGGAGTGGATACAGATAATATGTACTTTTCTGGATACTCTCATGTGTGCTGGAATAGTCAGAACTTTGGTCAGAAACACATTTACATTAAGACTCAGCCTTCTGACAATTAATCCATTAGTATATATTTTATAAAAAAAGAATAAAGATTCCCATCTGACCCACTCATTTATATTCCTCTGAACTAGTGAGGTGAAAATGTGCAGTGCTTTTGCACTCAGAAAATATTTGTTTTGTGCACAGACAAATTGTTAAATTCTCAACCATCCAAGGATTTCTGTATAGTCTACCCTCACTGAAGTTTTGCAGTGAAATGCAAAAAAAAAAAAAAAAAAATTTAAAATTTTAGAGTATTCTTTCAAGGAAGTCAGGAAAACCTGAGTCTACAATATCTAAAAGAGGAATTAAAACTTTATGAGGAGCACTTTGACAGACAGATCTTCTGTCAAAGTGAAATGAAAGAGGTAATGAAACTTTTTGCTGTAGCTATTTATCTTATGTAGGTAGGAAACACTACATGGGAGAAAGCACTGTGCTGAGGCCAAAATGGGAATAAACTCCAGAATGAGCTGAGAACAGTACTTAAATAAATCACCACTTTACAAAGGAAAAACTAACCGTATCAACTTGGTTGTCTCAAATACAAATGTAGGCTAATGTGAAAAATATATGGCTTAATACAATGTTTTGAAGCACAGACAACTCCATGCATCTGTTCAGGTCATTGGTAATGAGTGGAGGAGAATAGAAGAAATATAAAGATGTTTTGAAGTTTATATAATCCTTTATAAGCACTTCCAGCAAGATATATATAGCACTAAGGGTTCATAATCATTTACAAAACACTCCTTGTGCTCTCTGAAGTGATCAGTCATAGTGATGGACTGGTTTGTTGCGGGATTCATTTTCCAAAAACACCCCTTACTGGCCATCGTGACACTGCTCTGTGTGCAGTACTGGCCTCTACTGTGTCACAGATGGATCAAGAGCCTGGGTAATATTTAACAACTATATGAAGCAAATCCATGAAACTTTTTGAAAACGTGACTGTCAAGGGCAGCCAGCTGATTTTGCAGTGAGAAGATCTGAATAGCAAAACCCAGCTTGCCTCAGAAGAACAATTATGATTCATTGATAAAAGAATTTAAGAGAAGCTCAGTCATAACTCCTAGCTGTTGTCAATGTCAGTGAGCCTAGATTTAAAGCTTGGCTTCTCTGTTGTCAGGGTGAATAATCTGAGGGCCTGAATTCATGGCAGCAACCTCAACTGGACCATCTTGATGATAGAAGAGCTGTGGGATGGAAACTTTCAGAAAACACAAAAAAACTGCAGATGCAATCTCACACTTGTGAGATCTGCCAGTTTCAGAGGTAATGCAAAAAGATGCAGAGATGTTTTTGAGACCTGTATGGAACAGGGACTTTTCTTCTTCTGTTAAGATGTCTGATGTTAAACGGGAAACAAAAGAGAGGATTCGGATTACAATGAGGCATACTGTGTCTGTGCCAAAGTAGGATCAAAGGACGCAGTATATTATCTTGGAAAGCTTTAGGTCTGGCAGTTGACTAAAGTGGATATTTTTCAAATAATTTCTTGGGAAAAAAATAAATTAAAAATGCTTATTTTGAGCTTTATCTCACACGTGACCCAAGAATATAGGTCTTAACTTCTTATGCTAGGTTCAATCCTGTTATATGGCTGCCTTCTGAAGGATTTAACTGCTCCAAGGATTCATGCTTATACAGCATTCTTCACCTCTTAAAATCAGTCCAAGTCTAAGTTTAGCAGTGTTACCCTTTGATGGGAATACTTCATGGCCTGTGTAAAGCAGGTTAGGACTTTGCTCATTCCCTTGCCAATACATATGAGGCCTGGCCAAAATAAATGTCCTGTCATACTGGCAGGGAGCACTAAAAAAATCTTAGTCTTATTGAAGGGATTGCAAATGAAGGGCTTTTCCAGCTCCAGCAATGTTTTTATTCCAAAGACTGGAATATTTTAGAGCAAAATGTGGAGATCATGACAACAGTTATTGGCTGCTGCTGCCTGTATTATGTCTGTTCTGTGAGTAAATGATAGCTCCAAAGCTCTGCTTTGCAAATAAGAAGATAAGTGTTGTCTTCTGCACTGGTGGATGGTTAAGAGAATAGAGCCAGAAACATGTTCATAATTTCCCTGAGAAATGAGCCTAAGGTTTCTGAGGTAATAATAAGAAAACAGGACAAAAGAAAAAGTGTTTTCAATTTTCAAGGTCTTAATTTTCAGGGCGCCACATTTTCACAAAGTATTTGATTTTATTCCAGGAAGGAGTTTTGTTTATTTACTATGGACTTCAGTGGAGCTAAGAGCACACTGCAAAAGTTGACAATGCAGTGGAAAATAGAAAAGCAGGAATTGACATGGATTTCTCCCACTATTACTGAATGTTTTTAAGTGAAAAATATGTGGTTTTTGCTTAGCTGCAAAATTATTTCTTCTCTGTTCTACTCTGTTTAACAAATGATTCCACCTACTGATCAGCCTGAAATGCATGGAATAAATGTAAGCATCCAGTTTTCTAAATTAACATTTTGAAAATATTCGACACTTCTCAATGAAATTTGAATCCATTATTTATTTTATTTTGTAATTACAGGTAATTTGTTATTCACTGTGACTTTATTTTCTGTTGAGCAGATTCAGAGAGATCCATCTCAAACTGTTATTGAAATAAAGATTCAGTTATTACAATATCCATATAATAATCTATGAAGCAAATGAAGAACAAGCAAAATTGGAGAGATACAGTGAATTCTTTCTCTGGAAATCAAACACTACTGAAAAGGTTTAATTTTTTTCCATGAAAAAAAGATGTACTTGCAGTTCCATAGAAGTAACTGCATGATTAATAGAAATACACTTTGATATTTTTATTTTGATATTGTCAGGGTGCAATGACAGAGCTTTTATAATATTTATGAGTAAGCGACTGTACAGACCAACATTTCCTGTTGATTAATTGTATTAAAGATTGTGATGAGCAGAGGTGAAAAAGCTGCTGCCAAGAAAAACACAAGATAACAATGAGAAATGCAAAAATAATAAATACCAGGATGCACTGATGCACATAAAATCATGTAGATGCCAATATATTTAATATCACGGATGCCAATTTCAATGAGAAAGCATCACAGAAGGTAGCATGACTTTATGTATAATAATTTTGGTAGGGGAGAAACTCAAGATGTTATGTTGGTTTACAGACATCAAAAAAAAATAAAATCATGATCGTAAAGTAGAGTATAAAATTTGGGTAGATTTAAGGTTTCAAAGGATATATCCTTCAACTCTGAAATAAAATATACAATAATTGATTTCTTCCAACAGATTATTTTTTTTTTTTTTTTTTTAATCTTGCAACTGACTCCACTTAAGTTCTAAACCCTCTAAAAGTCAGGCTAATTGCAAAGCAGAGCCTGAAATCTTGAGTGTGGCTGGTGGGCTGCTGCAAATAGGGCAATTACATGTTTTACTGCTGCATTTGCTTAAAGGTTTTTAAGCATCTTAGGCCAAATTCTGTCTTCAGACATATATGATCTAAATCCAGTTTTCACTTTGAAGATTTATTTTAGTGTTACTAAAGATATAATATCACCTGCTACTTTATTTGTTTATTTTACTTACATAAGCACTTGCACTTACCCACATATATTCACAGCTGACTTAGCAGTGAAAGTTCACGAAATCTGTTTGTGCAGAATTTATGAATTCTGGGTAGAGATATAAAATTGTTCCTTAATTGAATGCTTTGATAGTATATATCATAAGTCCCATGCAGTCTGCCATTGGCATAATTTTGCCTAGAAATAATAGAAAGTAGTTAAAACTTTATGACCATTCAGGCACGTGAACCATCAGACCTGAAACATAGCCTCTCTTTTGGGACAAAATCACAGTGAAACACTTAACTCCTCTGCTGAGAGTGATCTGGGAGTTGTTTTTAAACGGGTCTTGAAATTATAGAATAGAAGAGCCCTGTGTGAGGCATTTTAAAATAAATTTTAGATGGAAGAATAAAAAAGAGAGAATTTTTAATATTTGATAGCTTCTGTTCAACTATGAGACCAATGAGGGAAGAAAGAACCTCATAAGTCAGGTGAGAAATGTCTTTGCTTAGCAGAAGAGAAACAGGGTACAGGAAGGGCTGCGAGAGTCAAGGTCTATGTGTAAAAGTAACAGGGAAAATTAAGAAAAACCTACAGGATTTTATTATAAATCCAGATAGATGTCTTTGTAACCCCAGCCAAAGCAAAGAGCAACTAATGAACATGTAAAGCCAGATGTCTCCTTTTGAAGTTCTGTGTGTCCATCTGCAGCTCTTCATTTTAGAGGAGTTGCTTTTTCTTTGATAAAAACCTGATTTAAACATTCATCTTAAGAAAAGACAATGCAAGGAGAGTTCCCAGGATCGGGTCCTAGGAACGATGCTTTTATGGTGAATCCTGTAACAGGCCATACTTCATCCTAGTTTCCAAGGCCAGGAGACCAATAGCAAGGTAAGAAAACCTGATTCAGAGCAAAGGGGAACTGCTCACCCACCTCATTTCGATACAGAGAAACTTGAAAACTGTCATGTTTGGTGCAGCGAGACCCAAACACTGCAATTTAGAGACTATATATCTGTCTGAGTCCTAGAAGTGCAATCTGAGATCCAAAATTGCCAGGAGGATTTAATCTGGACAGGAAAAGAGGGGAAATGGTCTCACAAGCTTTGTGTTAATGCTTTGTCCATTTTTATTATTATCACCATTGTTGGTATTATTAAACAGAGCGTTAAACTACATAGAATCTCATAACAATAAATGACACTTTTGCTATATTACCTTTTAATACTACAGTAATTGCTTGTGATTAGATATAACTAATAAAAAGACTTCTTGCCAACATGATCTTTTTAATTAAGTATTTCATAGCTTCCAGTAAAACTATAATATGTTCTGAGTTGGTGTTATATTCGCTTGGGACACCAGCCCCGATGGTGTGGGTTTTTTCCTACTTTTCTCAAAAGTTATCTTTTCATTTTATTCTTCCTAAGAACTAAAGGCTACTGATGAATAATTTTTCTGACTCCCTTTTACTTTAGATGCAATCATTCAGATTTTGATGCTTTGCATGTTCCTTTTCCTGCTTCTTCTAAGGGTGTTCCCAAAGGAGCATAGGGCTCAACCAAGTGGCTCCCAGCAGTTTCACAAGCAATAGCATCAGACTTGTTTTTCTTGTGAATTCTTCAGGAAATGAGCTTGAAAGCTTGGAAAAATCCAGTCTTTCTCCACATCTGAATTACATTCTACAATTACTAACATGAACATTCAATATTAAACAGATAAATGGACACCAGGGTTCTGACCAGATTATTGACTTGTTCAGTGACGTAGTCAGGAATTCCAACTTTTCTGCCCAGCCTCCGCAGTTCTCTGATATATGTGAGCTCTAACAGGATACTTCATAGTTTGCTTATCAAATCCCAAGTTTCTTATTCCCATTCCATTATCCCATATCAGATCTTGAGGTTCAGATCATTATCAAATATTACTATCTGCTTGAATAAAGTTTTATTTCGTGACCTGCCTAACATTTATGAGGAGAATTTTCAAGTGCAGTGGTTCCTATTTCTGCTTCTTTTCAGCACTGTTGGGTTTTATTCCTTCACTCTGTGTCTACAGTCATTGATGATGGTTTTTAGGGCCCAAACCCCAAAAACTTTATGCAACTGCCTGTTTGGAGCTAGATTAGATACCCATCCACTTTAGTCCAGAGATGTGAGCCGGTCTACAACAAAACCAGCTATGAGTAACAGAACCGAATTTGTGTGTCTGAGACTGTAAGTATTAATTCCTTGTATATATTAGCATGTCCCAGAGCTAGGATGGGCAAATCATGAGTTTGTATAAGGAAAAAAGGTTGAGGATAGCAGTCTACCGAGAACCAACCATAGACTGAAAACGCTCAAGAAGGTGTCAGCAGGAGGAGATGCAGCCAGCTATTTTGTTAGAATACCTGGTCTAATCATTCACTGGAATTCACCTGTATCTTGGGTGCTTGATCAAAATTTACAGATGTTCAATGGTTGCAAAGGAAATGCAAGTTGTTTTTCAGCCTATTTCTTATATTTACTTTGATTGTGATGATTTTTCCAAGCTAAGACTAAAGGAACAAGAAAATCTTTCCCTACCTGTAGCAGTAGGAAGAAAACACTTCAAGTACACCCATATCTTCTGAAAACTGCTTTTTTTCACAGTTCTTAGGCTACAGCTTTCAGTTCCTCAAATGATTCATTTGAAAGTTATGTTGACACAGAAAGCAGAGCACATATTGTTTGCAGAAGGGAAAAAAACAACCTTAATAGAAATGCTCAGTTTTTCCAGGGTCAGTTTATACACATTTACAGTAGGGTTTCAGCCTCATGCTGGCCAGCAGAGACCCCTTCAGGGGGATATTTAGGATATTTGTAGATTAGATGAGAGAAAAGAGGCAAAATATTTAATAGAAATACTCTTGCAATTAGACTATTTATTATTTTTAGCTGTAGACTGGTAGTAAATATGGCTTTTCTGGGATTGCTCCTGGCAAACAAACTAACTATAGAAATGCTAAATTGTGGAATTTCCATTTCATTTCTTGCCTCATTAATTTCATTAACTTACAAATAGATGAATACATAAAATTAAAAAGTAATTTCCTTTTAATATTTTTAAATTACTCTCTCCAAGTATTCAAACCTTTTAATCTGTTCTTTTAAGGTCTCCATCTAATTGCTTTTACAGAGGCATAATTGAGCTTTTGTGAATCAGATATCAGTGTGATTGATTGTAAGAAAGCTAATCAGAGGATGCCATTCACAAGATAAATGCAATTGTTTCTAAAATATTTGCTTGTCGTCTGTGGAATTTCACTAACTTGGCAGCATGTATGAAATGATGTGTAGGAGGGGTGTGTGAAGGTGTGGATTTATGTGGGGAAATCAAATCCAGCCATGGAGGAAAGGCTATTTCTTCTTTTTTTTCTTATACAAGGACAAATTGCATGGGAATTATAGTGTTTCCCATTTAATAGAGGTAGCCTTCATTTTGATATTTTTCACAACAGTGATAAATGGCAGCTAAAAAGAAAAAGGGAGGATGTAATCAATCTTTATACCTTAAAAATAGTTGAAAACTAAGATGAAAACTAAACCATTTCAGAAGGAAAAAAAAAAAAGTAGTTGGAAACAAACAATTATCCAGAAGATAAGGAAAGTGCAGAACAAGGTTTGGAGCTAAGTGCTGGGTCTTGGAGGAGGTAAAAACTGCTGTTCTGTTTTTCTTGCTTGTTTGGGACTCCAGTTTCCATGGACACAACACTGTAACATGTATGTTCAGAAACGAGAATATTCCCCTAAAAGGCCACAGAGTGAAACTGAGAGCAGAAAATGTGTAAGGGAAAAATTAGGAAGAAAAATTGAACTGTCTTCCAAGAATTCCCAGGTATCAATGTCTGTTACATAGCAACAGTGCCAAAGGCTGCAGGTGTAGTTCAGAAGAGAAATCATCAACCTATTTAACATTTATTTAATGTTAATAATTTAATTATGCATTAACATAATGCTAATGTCTATTAGTATTACTGGGAAAGGCATATAATATATAAAAATTCATCTGGTGATATTTGAGTGAGATTTCATAGACATTAGAATAAGCTACAAAAAACCCATAGTGCAAAATCTTCTGCTGTATCTGCAGGAATTCATTTTAAAAGCTTGTATTATAAACAAAAGATGAAAACAGGGAGTCTTGAACATTTTGCTGAACTCAATGGAAATTAACTCCTGGGAGGATTAGATGAGACTCTGCTAGGTACACTTTTGATAATAAAAGATTTGGGAGAACTCACACTACTTAAATATGTGAGTTGAGAAATTAAGAGGGCAGAGGCAGAAAATGGTAACTTATTTATTGTGCTATTCAAATGACCCTCATACAGCTGTGGGCCTTAGCTGGATTTACAGAATTTGTGCTAAGGCATTCTTTATTGTTGGGGTTTTTTTGCCTAGAGAAAATGCCAACCAAATGTTTTTTTGCAGTGACAATGCCGAGGGTAAAAATTCAGATCTTGTGATGTATGCTTATTGGAAAAAAGACATGTACAGATGCTGACACCTCTAGAGTTTTACAAAACTCACCATTCTTCCTTTTTAAATCATGTATTCATTTGGTCTGGGTTCAATGTGTGCTTTAAACTAATGCACTGTAATGAAAAGTCATGACAACATTACTTAGAGATAAGTTTTTTATATTTAGCTGAAACGCACTGTTTTCATAATTTTTAATGAAGACACTTAGGAGCATGTTATTCATGTAATGCCTGGCAGGAGTCCAATGTGACTCCCATTAAAATCACCTGGTGGGAGATTTAAGGCCCTTGTGCTTGTAAACTGTAATATTCAAGTAACAAATTATGTTTTCTTAACTAAAATTTTAAAATCCCAAACATATTATTTATATATTTTGTATTATGTCAGAACTGAATTTCAGTCTTTAAATAGGTGACAGAAGAGACTTTTTGAGCCCTGGAAAACCTAATAATGTCTTACCACCATGACCAACTTCTAAATATATGCCCATTTCTGACCACTCTTTTTCTGTGCGTCCTTCTCTGGTAACTGTCGTTCCTACATTTCAACCATTACATTTGTCTACTACAGACTTCATAAACTCATGCTCCATGGCTTCTGACAATTTACTGCTCCACCTCTTTGGTCTACTTTTCACTCTGTGTTTTTTCTGTGCTCTTGCACAGATTATTACAAAGCAAATAAAACCTAGAGTTGCTGATGTTGATGTTTCTTCTACTTGTCCTTTCCTCAGCAGATCATTCATAGGTTGATTCCCTCACATTCCAGTTTTGTACCTGTCAGTCCCAAGGCAGAGGGTAAGGTGGTCGGTAATAGTGGCCAAAATTTTAGGAGGCCATCCCTTTTAAATAGAGTGAAAATAGTTTCAAAAATCTGTCTTGCTCTGGAGAAGTCAGGCCCTCAGATGGTTTATGAGAAAATGTGAGTAGATACACAATGCCCAAAGCAAATTTTCAGGGGTGGATGTTTCCCTCTCTGCTTCCTAACCATAATTTTGAGATAAGAAAGACAGCGAGCAACGTGCACCTGGAGTGAACAAGTTGACACTGACACCCAGAAAACACTTGCAACCGAGACAAAAACTCAGTTTGCTGGTAACATCTTTGTTAACATGGACACTCCCAAAATAAATCTAAAGTTCAGGGAGGGGCAGGAAGGAAAAAGTAAGGATGTAGGAGCAAAACTGGGAAATGCTGTCAAGGCATCTGACAAGCTCAGCAAATACCAGAATTGCCTCCCCAGTGAAGTTTAATTAAAAATTCTGTTGTTTCCATTATCACTTAATGATTCCTTCAATAGTAGAGCAAAAGTTTATTTTAGAGGTTAATTATTCCTGGATATTTTAAAGGGATATGAGAGTATTTTCCTCTATCTCATTTGGTAACTGAGCCATTAAGGAGAGTGAGGCAAATGGTGGTGTAAGAATTGGTAAAAACAATTTAAGTCACAGAAGAAAGCCTACCGTGACAGATGTCATGGTGCTGTTGTGTGAAAACCAGTCTACTAGCAAATTAAATTAACTTTCTGTGCTAGAAGAAACTTGCCAATGACTTCACCGCATTTGTTCCTGAATTCTAACTGAAACTCATCATTAGGAAATGGTGCAGTTGTTTTGGCAAGCAAACGAGAAAATACTTCCATTCATCAGGGCATAACATTCACCGTGTTGCCCAGAAAGCTTGATTCTGCTCTCTCATACTTGCGTATGCTTATTACCATGATGAGTTTTGTTATCTATCCAATAAGCCATGCATCAAAACCCAAGATACCACATTATAAACCTCATGCTAATGAGAAAAAGAGGTATAAATTAGTAGTTTTTCAACACAGGGAATAGTGGAATAGATTATTGTGTATGTGGAGCACGTATTATTTAACATTAGGAAGAGAAAAGAGCTTAAGAAGTATTGTTAAGCACAGGTGCCTATATCAGCTTAATTTTCTACTAACTGCATGTCTTTCAGAAGTACATTAATCAGTTTACTAACATCTGACCTGTAAACTTTATTTTTTCTCATTCCTTTCCCAAATTATTTAGTGGCAATATTTATATATGTCATAAAAGGCAGAATTTCATAAAGCTATAACAAGTCAGTAGGATTCCTGCTACATAGTCATGCAGACTCAGATGTTTAACTATAATTAGGCACCTTTTTTCCTTCTTAAGGTACGTGCCATGACCTGCGTCACCCAAAGTGATGAAGTTTAGAGACATTACCCAGGTTATATGAGTGTAGGACATGCTGAAAATTTCCCTGAAATAATAAAGATGCTTCAGTAATAATTTTACTAAAAGAGAATCATAGCAGTACAGGAAATGTAACAACCCCAGTCTCTTTAAAAGACAATATTATAACTTAAGCCACAACTAAAGGTATTTTGAATATTGCAGATAGTTTAAACATTGAATGAGTGGAAGAGAAAGAGCCTGAAAAAGCACAATATTTTAACTTCCTGGGATTTCCTGAAAAAAAAAACAAAACATTTTAAGTGGGTACCTGTACATGGTTTTTCGTGTGTATCCTCAGTGACATATCTGAAAGCTGTTAATGTTTCTTAGGCTGATATTTTTGATATACAATCTCTAGTAGTCATCTCTACTCCAGTCTAAGTGCCAGTGGGGTTTGAATGTTTTGACAAGGGTGTGCTCAAGAGTGAGGTTCAATTGACGTGCTGGCTGGGTGACCTTGACCACTTCTCAGATCATCTACTGAAGCATGCATCAATATCACATCTTATTTTTATTTATTATTATCATGACCATCTACATATTATTGTTACTTTGAGTAGTGTACATTTTCCCATTCAACTTTTATTTCCCTTATTTTCCATGATAATATGGCCATATTTATCCTTAGAAGTAGGTTACTTGAGCATAGAAGAAATGTATTTTTCTATTTTTCTGTAGTTTTAAAGGGACATTCTTCACATTTCACTGAAATTTTTACCAGGTACTCTTAGGTACTGCTGTTTATTTCTCTTTTCTTTTTAACTATACAGAGAGAAGAGGGAGACTCTTTTAAAGCCTTGGGCTCTCAGTAACTTCAATCCTTTAACCTTTCTTATTCTTGCAGTTTTTGAATTGGTTTGAACCAATGACCTGCTGGTGAAAGATCGCTTTCCATCAGGAACATTTGTCTTTCTGATATTGCCTTTACAGCTTTGTTCTATATGGCATTTTCTTTTGCTCAGGCCCTTCTGTGTATGTGTGAAGGTTAACCGTAGGAATCACTCACTAGCTTCTTTGCTCTTGTTAGTGTGAACTACCAGTATCCAGCAATGATTTTTGACTCAGCAGTGTCTTCATTCATTCATTTACTGGCATCAAGGAAATTGATCTCCTCAGGAGAAGACGACAGCATCTGACCCACTAGAAAAGCAGAGATTTAATGTTCTGGGATGGAAATCAGAGCAGAAAGCCTGGGAGCTGCACACAATTTGGCGAACCCTTTGCAATGACCTGTCAAAACCAATCATGTCTTTCCTAAATAAGTAAAATTGTCAGTATTGATAACTGAGTGAAATTGATTCCTGGGTGCAAAATAGAGGCAAGTCTTACTTAAAGCGTAGTCCACAGAAGCTTAAAGAAAATGGCTTCTAATTTTTTTTCTGTTATAAGTGATTCTTTTTTGAGGACTTTAGGTAGAATAAAAGAACTGTAAAAGAAGATACCTTCTGAGGAAACACTTAAACAATATAGTTTTGGTTTTTATAAGTCTTTCCCCAGTGGAGGAAGGTACAGACTAATGGTTTTCTAGCAAAAAATCATTATACCAAGCATCTTGCTGAAAAACAAACATTTAAGCTCTATTTTAAATTAATTCTACATCAAGATTATTTTAAGGAATGGATTTATTTTCTTTCTGGTTAAATCCCCATGTACTAGAAGCAGCAGAACTAGAAGTAAAGGAAGCACTTTTGTAGGTGAGCCTGAAAATACCAATAATTTAGTTTATTCAGGCACTTATGTTTAGTTTATTATCTGCAATCTTTACACTCAACCTGAAGCCTTTAATTTTCTTTCTAATGTATATCTCCATGAAAATTAACAGCTCGGAAATCTGAGAAGCTACAGACATGATCGAGAACAATTAGTTTTCAGCAGTGCCTTTTTAAAAGCCTGATGTATCAATGCTCTAAAATATTTTAAGGTTTCACTTGAAAAAGAAATTATGTCAATGGGCATTAATCATTTTGGAGGCTTCATAATGCCTCACAGATATTTATAGTGTTAATGAGATCAGCAATGTTGTTAGGAACTAAAGCGTGTATCAAAAAGCTCATCTGCCCTGATAATAACAGAAACCAGAAGCCATTTTCCTGTAAGGACATTGTATCATTCTAGATTGTCTTCTATAGAAAATCTGGTGGGTATCGTGACATTCAGATCTGTCTAGCAAGATGTGTTATTTCACAAAGCATCAGTATCGGTTGGAAAAGAGAGAAAGGTAAGATGTGTCTGTGTTTCTTTACATTTTAAATAATACAGCTCTAGTTTTTCTATTTCCATCCACAGCTTTCTTGTGTTTCTTTCTTTGCTTAACCAGATTGGGCATTGATAGAGGTTTTAAAGTTCCTTGGTTTTATGATTTTGGTGTTCTGGGGATAAAATGAATGAATGATTTCTGCCTATTTGTTTTTGGTTTGGTTTTTTTTCTAATATAGGGAATTTAATTCCCAACTGTTTATAATGATGAATTATGTCAACCTTAAAAAAAAACAGGGAAAGATATAATGACAGAAAGAGAGCAACAAACTAAAACTCTCTAAAGAATGATGATTTAAAGCTAACCAGACTTTTTGCTGTAGGGTTATATGCTCTATGTGTCATGTTGTGATCATTGCTGGCAACTGGTTGAATATGGGTTTATTTACTTTATTAAATATCTCCTGTGTAATGCCATTGCTGTCGAGGGTGATAGAAATGTAGACTCTGAGTCTGCAGAATCAGCAAATTGAGCCCAGCTGCAACTAACTGATTTTCACCCACATAATTTCTTATTTTATCTTGTTTACAGAGCTCTTGATACCAAAGCAGTTGGGTACCTAAGATGTCTGCAAGACATCCTGGTGTGCACAAAACATAGTTCATCAGGTAACAAAGCACAGTGTTTGGTTGGGCTCAGGTTACATAATTGGGACCTAAAAATAATTATTGAAAGTCAAAATTCAAACACACTTTTAGAAAGTGGTTGTATTACAGACTTTAAGACAACAACAAGAAGAGTGTTTTTTGCACATGGTTTCAGCATGTCATCCGCCACATGAAATACTTGCTAAAAGTTTCTTAGAAATAATTACTCAAAAAAAGAAAAAAAGCACTGAATAAGTTACAGAAAAGGGATAGAGTGCATGTGTGAGAGGGAAGGGAAGGGAAGGGAAGGGAAGGGAAGGGAAGGGAAGGGAAGGGAAGGGAAGGGAAGGGAAGGGAAGG
>WUAM01000107.1:3515883-3531492 GCA_024336885.1 Actenoides hombroni | reverse complement strand
TGAATGATGTTGCATATTGTGATCTTATAAACAGGGGAAGGGAAGGGAAGGGAAGGGAAGGGAAGGGAAGGGAAGGGAAGGGAGGAAATTGATATGTGTAGTTGCTGTGCTCTATATAAAGTCTTTGGTTTTTGATCAGGGACTTTAAGATAGTTACTACTGAAAAAAAAATTTACTTTTCCTACGTTTTCTTTGAATTCTTCATTATGTAAAATATGTACTCCAGTGCTCTTGAAATGTTTTGTTCTCTTCATTAAATTGCTCCATGTTTATTTAAATGCCCTTGTAGTTCTGGATATTCTCTAAAAGTGCCTGGCTATCTGCTAAGAACAAATCTTCTTTCAGAGGCTGTTTCCCATTTCCCTTTTTAAATTCCTTTGCTAAGTAAAAATGTCATTTTGTTTACCTGCTTGTTTCTTTTAAATACCTGCCTGCTTTTGCTTAAGGGGATTTCTTACATCAGCACAGTGTCCATTAGTCAGGCCCACAGTCACTTGCCCAAATCTGGCCAAAGGCAAGGTTAGTATGTGATTACTAGATATTATAGATGCAAAAATGAATATTATCTTTATTTCATAAATATTATTTTTATGCCCTTATTGAAAGATCTAAAAATGAGCATTTACAAGAATAGTACCAAAGTAAACTTTAGTCCTGTTGATATTTTTGAAATACAAGGTTGCTTCATCAGAATATTATATTGGTGTAAATTTATCAAACATTGCCCACCTTTGAGCTTGTGTTTCATAAGACAGCAGAGGGAAAAAAAACCAAACAGAGGAGCAGCTCAGTCAACTGAAGGTTATGTCTTTTTGCTCCTTTCTGCTCCCTAAAGTGTGCTGAGCATATGACTATTTAGTTAGACAAGGTCTTTTGATATAGGCTTATAGGTCTTCACTTAAGGAAACCTTTTTATTGAGAGAGAAAAGCCTCATGATGGTACCTGTTTTTACTGTGTGTTTCAGCATTGCAAGAGTTATAGACACCATCTAACCAGAGCTAATGTGCAGAGGCAGTATTTGACTGATATACTGAGCATCATTACTTACTGTGGACTTCATAAGAACTTAGAAATTGAAGGCTGAAATCTCAAGACAGTCCTCTCAGCAGTCCAAGGACTTTAGAGTTACTCACAGATTTTTGTTTATGTTTATCCAATAAGAACTTAGTGAATGCTGCAAAGAATATTTTACTTAAAAATAAATGGGAATTAATTAGTCTATCAAATGAAAGTAAAGGAAATTATGAGCCAGGGATGCACTCATAATCACAGTAACACATCATCTCTTTGCTTGATGGGCCCAAAGTTTCTTTGAAGGGCGTCTGCAAAATAATCTTGTTTCTTTTGTTTATTAGCCAATTTATACAAAAATCTCACTTGAAATGGGAAAACTTCCAGTCTTTTCTATGTTACTTCTGACAGACATTTTAGAGGTTGATTTCTTATTGGAAAATATTTATCTGAAAAATACATTTTGCTGTATCTTTTTTACTGGAGCTGTTTTGTAAAGATTCAGTACCAGGTGCATTTCTAACCTCCCAGCCTGCTGTTCAGCACAGCAGTCGATGCACTCATAAGGGTGCCAGTCCTGCACTAAAAGAAATTAATGGACTATTATACTCCATTTCATGGCATCCAGTTGATGGAATACAGAAACATCTATAAACACCAAGGTTCAGTGGTACTCCTGACATGAGCAAGGTGTACAGCATTTGGCCCACATTTTGCATCATCATTGACCAGTCAGAGCTAAAATTATCACAGTGGTCTGTCTTGAGCAAAGCAGAAAGAGTGGCGCAGGCTATGCAACCTCCTGACTATTAAATTGACCCATTGTCATTTTTATTTTTTCCTTAACTTAATTTTGTGCTGAACTGAAATAAATGAGACAACTTATATTCTGAGGGGAAATACTGGTTAATCTGGTCAATATAGGTATATTAAAATTATATGTATACCAGAATTTTTAATCAAATATGATGGGTTTTATGAAATAAGCACTATCTGACTGTAGTGATAATCACTAATAGGTCAGCTGGGTATCAGAGCACTGTAAATTCAGATGATGATTACATAGGGATGCTGTAGATTTTTTTGCTTTTTTGCTGTTTTAATAGAGAGAAGAGATAGGCAAATAAGGGAAAATCTCCTGTAATGTACACCAACAAAATATCATTTAATTAATTCTTATAAATATCATGCTAGTTAATGTTTTCTTGAAGCTTCCTGAATGGAAAAAATTACATTCTTCCTGAAGAAATCAGGAAGAAAATCTTGAAAATGACAATTGAAGCTGAAAAAGCACATAGAAAACACAAGTAAAAATAAAATCTTTTGCTGCTGAAGCTCATGAATTCAGAACACAAAGGTTAGCACTGCTATTATATAGTACCTATATCTCAGGGAGGCTCCTCGGGATCCTCATAGCCATGAAGGACAGGAGGACAGGATAGAAACAAATATTCATTGAATAACAGCTGTATTTTTAGAGATATTGGGTGCTCACAGGGTACTTAGTTACAAGCCTACAGATAGACATAAATACTTTTCTCTGCCCTTTCAGGTGAAGCAAGTGCACCAGATTGTAGAATTTTGCACTGCAGGAAGAGAGGGTGATTCAGCATTATGACTTATTTATAGTCCACACTTTGTAAAAAAGAAAAATGGAGGGACAGGGGTGAAATCACAGGCTAAGTGAGGTCAGTGGAATAATGTCCTTAGAGCAGGACTTCATGCCAAAATTCAGCAGCAGACAGATTGCCAAGATTTCCTGAGTTCTTGATCATCAATAGCTTTTGTTAATTCTGTAGAAATTACAGGTGGGCACTCGATATTTTGAAACTCCCTTGTTACAATCAGTACTTTGAAACTCCCTTGGCATGTTTTCCTTCCTGTTCTATTTCTGTCTGGTTTTTATTCTTCTATTGATTTTAATGGACTTCAATTAAAATCTCTTGTCCATGAATCTTTAGAGCTTTATTTATACACAGCACAGGCTACTAGATCACCAGTCTCATTTTTCCACCCCTCAGACTCCTTGAAGCACTATTTTTTACACTGATCTATTATTTTAATTGGGCTAAATTTAGAAACATTTAGATACCTTTAAAACTACCTGCAGTTTCACTACTGTTTAATGACACTGTCTTTACAGATATATTGCTATAATTGACAATTACATCTTACTGAGAGCCATCCAACTCCGATATTTTAAAAACGCAGAATGGTTAAATCTGCATTTTTGTCACAAAGTAAATTCACAAACCATTCCATCATTAGTTGCAGCGAATAGTAAGAGAGTTTTAGAGTAGGAGAATATTATTCCCTATTCGTAAATTTAAATCACTTCTTCATCCTCATATTTCATGTTTACAGGAATACAGCTTGAATTTTAAGTTGAGCAGCTCTGACTACTGAAGTGAGAACTGCCAGCTCCTCCCCTCATCTTTCCAACCACCATAAATCTTCTGTACCCACAGCCAATGATACACAATATCAATTATGTACAAATAAAACCATTCAAACCCACTGCAGAATTTCAAAATGATAAAGCAAGAGTGATCACAATCAGTGTCAGTAACCAAAATTCTTCAGAAGTGGACATATTCATTCAGATTTATGCTCTCACTAATTGACTTGACTTTCAATGTCATTCTAATAACCTATGTATATTTGAGGGCTGGAATTGCCCTTAGAGGCCGTAGTCCGAGTTTAACTTACTTTGTACATAAGCACATCAGTGTTGCAATAGGAAAAAGTCATGCAGGAAACCCATAATCCATTCTCCTGAAAACTGTAACCCATCTACTGTGTTTCAGTTCCCAGAAAGCTGGTCTGTCCTGGGAACTGCCCTGAAAGAAGGAGAATAAAATGAAAGAACAAGTTCTCAACTCTCTGACAGTTTCTCTCGAAGGACTGCTCTTTAGGAGAACAAAGAACAATACTGTGTTTTTTTTCCAGACAAAACTTCTACTCTGCTTTCTTTCATAAAAAAAGTAACTTTCATCGAATCATGGAATGGTAGAGGTTGGAAGGCACCTCTGAAAATCGAGTCCAACCACCCCTGCCAGGGCAGGATCACCTAGGGCTAAGACTGTCATTAACAAAATTGACTGGTGACTCCTGTCACAACATGATTAACCAGTAGTGCTTTTCACAAAATTGACAGTGAAAAACTATTTCCATAACCAAATTCCTGCTTAGTAGTTAAAATCTACTCATTGACATGCACATCCTGTTAAACTGCTTAACCTATTCTTCATTATACCCAAAGTGACTGAAGTGGTTTGATATACACAGAAAATTTCTCTTCCCTCATGGAAGTGACTTTCCTTTTGACAAATGTATTGTGTAGGCAAATAAATAAACCCAAATAAATTTTAACCATGTGCTCCTCAATTTGGAAATCCACCCAGTAAAAACCATGTTGAAGTGAAATATCAACCTGTGATTAAACTTCACCTTCATTAATCTGTCTGGAGGCTGGGAAATACTTTAACCTGAGGCTCAGGTATGCTATAAAAGACCTTAAAGAAAAAAATATGCTAGTCTAAAGCAACATCCCCTTTTTCTCAGCTTTTGCAATTCAGTCCTGGAAATTCTGGAGAGAGGATGAGGAGTGAGACTGTCTTTGGCCCAGATCTTTTATTGTTATATCTTATATCCTTAATTAGGTTCATGCATCCTCTACTCCCAGTCAAGTGAAGCACGCCTTGCCAAAGTGAGCTCCACCCCAGCAAAGCAAGGGACACCATTGGACCTGGTCCATCAGCGTAGGTCAAACACCTCGTGTGCCTGTCAGGTTGTTTGCTGTTTAGAAGTTCACTCTAGTGGCTCCCTTTGGCAACAGGGGAAGCTTTTTGAGACAACCTGCCTCTATACTACCTCTTCCCTTCCAGCAAGGCAAAGGTAGCTTTAAACAACACAGCCTTTTATCAGAATAATGTATTTCCAGGAGCAATACCCCACATCTTTATTCATGATGTGAATGATGATCTGTGTAGCAATAATGAAACAGGGTCATAAAGGTTTTCCATTGTGAACTAGTGTTAATCTGATTTCCTACAGGATGTTTATCTAAGTCAGAAAAAAAAGCAAGCAGTTGAAAATACTTTGGCAAGTCTCTGATGAAAAGAAGCCTGGGAAGTGCTAAGGATTGCTGGAGAATGCTAAATTGCATTCACTCAGCTCTGCTGAGAAGGCTAAGCTGATTCTGGAAGGATTTTGCTAGGATCTATCCAGTGCAAATAGGCTACTTATTTCTATGAATGTTAAGAATCATCACATTTTAAAAAAAAAACAAAACCAACAATGAGCACTGAGGACTTTCATCTATGAATAATGATAATTTTGTCATACTGCAAATTTTGCATAAATTTTGCAAATTCTATGGGGCTCTTTAAAATCAAAAAATAAAATGTAGCATTAATGTAAGTACTGTGCAGCTTTGCATGTCCAACAAAGTTCTGTCCTTATTTTTAACTGTAAAGCATTTCCAGAATAAAAAAAAGGCATGGGTTACCTCCCCTCCCGTTAACACACTTTTAAGCTGTTGGCAAAGTAGTTTTTTCTGCAAGTCTGTTTCTCTTTGAATGCAATTTCCCTGCCTTGCCAGTATAAAACACAAGTGCTGCTGGACACAGGCTGTCTTTAAAGACTTGGACACATTCAAAGATGGGGGAGCCCAGCATTTGACTGGTGCTACTTCCATATAGGTAGACTTGAGTCTTCTCAAGAGAAAGACAAGTTCATATCCCACTCATTTCTCTTCCTCGCCAGTTTTTTTTTGCTATCTTCCCCACTGAGATTGCTTACCTTCTTGGTGTGTGATCCAATTTTAATTCAGATAATTTAAGGTTCTTAATGGCCATGGTAGGGTGGACATCTTCCTGGGCTTGCCTTCCTGATCCTGCACACACACAATGGGGTCTGGGCTCAGCCAGCTGGCCCAGCTCCTGTTTGTGGTCCAGCAAATGTGTTATTGATGCCTCAGGTACACCTTTCTTCCCATGAGCCATTCCCCAAGGACAGGCTAACAGGAAGGATGCTTTGCTGTCCTAAGAGAAGAACTTTTGCATTGTGTTTGGTGCAGCCTGCGCTGGCACTGGCACTGGCAGGTCTGCAGGGCTGTGCTGGAAAGACAGGGAGGTACAGCCAGATCTACACCATGCCTGGGCACAGGACTCATGAGCAAAGTCCTTTTTTTTCTATTCTTAGAAGTTAAAAGCAGGGGTGACCACCTCCCAGTGAGCAATGTCAGTCTTTGCTGTACCAGCACAGATGCATCTAGAGAGTCTCTGTGAACCAGAGCTACTATTTGAGAAGCAATTCCCTAAATCACAGCACGGGAAATGTCTTACATGATGTGTAAAATGGCTTGGGTGAATTAGCATATCTGACAGGCAAGGAATTTAACTAGCATTCAACCTCGTACTTAATGAATAGTCCATGTGTCCAGAGAAGCAGGTAATTTATCGTCTAACATTTTCTTTTGATCTGTCGTTTGCTCTTTCTCTTCAGAATTAAATCACTTCAAAATGCACAAGGGAAGAAGGCAAAGGGAAGAAGTCTTTTTAGTTTTAATTAGAATGTGCTAAATGGTAATAAAGTAATGTGAATACAGTGGAGACCTCTTAAATCCATAACAGTAAATCTATTGCTGCAACAGGTCCATCCTTTATCTGGTGTTCATTTAAGAAGGTTTCACCTGAAGTGTAACAGTGACACAAAGTGATGCTAATAGAGTAATATATTTAAAGAATTCAATAAAGCATCTGTTGTAGATTGTGATATGCCTTGTAATTTTATTGATAGGGGTTTGTTTTGTCCTGAGACATGTAAAATGCTTGGTTAGATGGTTTGATTATATACTACTTTTAAAAAATATGCAGTCAACTGATTTCTGGTGCTGTACAACTTGTCAGTGATTAGCCGAGATGATTCTTAAAATACAAATAATTGGATAGGCTCTTAAAAATTAGGATTTCACTGACTTGGGAAGGAATTCTAATGTGTGTGGCAGAAGCAGTAATTTGAAAATTACATTCCTTTGTATGTAAGTGTTAAGGCATTAGGTAAAACAACGGAAAAAGATGTTTTAAAGCCATATATGTACAACAAGATAGAGATCATTTCTGAAGTATAAATGCAACCAAAAGTTATGATTTTTTTATTTATTTATTTGTTAAGGAAAACATGCAAAGAGTGTTGTGTTTGGGGTTTTTTTTTCCCAACGTACATATAGGTGGCTTTCTTCTACTTGAGTAAAAGTGGATTTGGGGTATGACTGTAAGCTGCTTTCACCTGAAAGCAATTATCCCCCCCTTTGTGTATGCAATAGCTTATTCACTCAATCCTCTCTGGTCCCAAGAAGCTGAAAAAGGCCCTGGCAACACACAGTGCTATCTGTACTATTTACTCCTTTGGCTGAGGGGACAAGTGCAGTGTTTGGCCATAGTACAGATTAATATGGGAGGATTATTTCCAGGTTAGCAGGAGGCTTGTTTCTGGAGGCACTACTAATTTGTGTTAGATAGGATGGCTGCTTGGTTTGAAATGGGGCTATTTTCCTAAAACAACTATCATCTTCTCTACTTCTTTTCTAAGCACTTGATCCTGGGCCAGGGACTCCAGCAGCTCTCCTCTGCCCAGACTCGACATTGCATAATTTCATGGGTTTTGTTATCCAGTCCTGTTCCCTATTTCTCTGACTTTTACAGCAGGCATGTTTTCCTCTTGTCAGAAGGAGAATTTATGACTTCATTTTTCAGCATGCTTTCTGAATAGGAAAGTAAATGATTTCTTGGAGGGATTATTGGTCCTTGAAGACAGGGCTTTCAGGTGTTTATAGGATGCATGTATGGACATATTGTGGAGCTCTTCTACTCAGTGTCCTGATTTATTTATTGTTGGTGCATTTTGTTCTTTTATTTTTAACTGAAATATTTTGAGAGATGTTGCTGCTTTTGCTTTGGTAGAAACAAGCATGATTGCACACATCGTAAGGCTTTGTACTGCCAGCTTTTTGCTTTAATCTTAAATGACAGCTACATCTGTTGGAAGTTTGTTCCTATGTCTTGTTTTCTTAAAAGACTTGACAGGTTGAAGGAGCTCTTTTAATGACACTCTTGGTAGTTGTGGATAGTTTTTGAGATGCTCTTCCCAGGCTGAAAGAAGTTCCAGTTGACTCCAGAGCGTTTGCACCAGCAGCCCCCAGGGGGAAAAGCAGAAGCCACTACTTATTTAACTTGCCCTAGTTGCTTTCTTTGGATTCTACCCGCTAGGTTTTGTATCATATCACACCAGGGTTAAACTCAGTGGACACATATACGAGTTTAGGTAGTGAATTATGGCCAAAGCCTGTCACAGGTTATTGCAGCAGTCATCATCATTCCATTTTCCTTCTTCTAGAGACAGGTTTTGTTTTGCAGTTGTAATTTGATGTCAGATATTCGATTCGTCACCGACGATCACAGAATCATGGGCCATAGTACTGCAGATGTTACAAACATTGTAGTTAAAGGTCACTGATATAATTAGTTTTGTACATTACATTTTTTGTAAGAACATGGCATTGTTATCAAGGTTAGAAAGCATAAAAAGGTGCTTGAAATTTTTGTGCTTTGAAGTCCTTGAGCATTACAGGGGTGGGTAGAACATCCCAAAGAAAACAGGAAAAAAACTGTTGGAAAATGTGTTCTTTTTGCAAAAATAGATCAAATGTGCTGGGTGCTAGCTGAGCCTTCTCTGACAAGGCAATGTCAAAGGTACATGGGATACAAATCCACTTTGGGTATGTAATGGTCTTACTGAAAGCTAGAAGAACAGATGTTAGTGGTCAGCTCCAAAGGCCCACAAGCCTGTGTGAGAACCAATGCTTAATGCACCTCCTTCAGATCCCATAATAATAAAAAAAAAATTGTCATCATTTAGATATTTATGTGTTTTCTGCACTGTACATCTCAATATTTTCATCATGGCATTCGCATTTACTATTAGTTTAGTCAACTGGATGCTGCAATAGAAGCTCCTTGTCCAATTATTTAGACTTTTTCTAGGTTTATTCATGTTGACACATTCATTTTTAATATAACACTCTTTATAAAATAACAGAACCGTTGCCCAGTGTTTACATTGAGCAGCAAAGAAGTCTAACATTGCAAAATGCATGAGTGCAAATAGTCTAAATAAACCAAATTGAGTGCTTTAGCTAGGAGAAAAAAAAAAATAATATTTTCCATAAAATTAAGTTTTAGCTCAAAAAGTCATATTTTGAGTTCACTTAAAATGTTCAAAAAAATCCCAAAACACATATACCTTCTTTTTTCCTGGACTCTGGTGTGGTCATTTGTTTTGTTGTAAAGACTGCCCAGAATCATTACAGATTTGCCTCCAGATACCTCAGTCTAAAATATTTCCCTCCCAGCTAATGGTATTGATCTAACAAGTTTTAGTGAAGACATTTCTACCCTCTTCAAGCTTCTCTCAATGTCCCAAGCACCCTCCCTGTTACAGGTCCTCTTGGGAACTCTAGCTTCTCACCCTGCATACCAGGAGGTGGCCACAAGACAGGATCTCAGGGTTTGCCCCGAGTACATATACAGAGCTCAGGTCAAAACATCTCCTGAAACTGTGCAAGCTAAAGGATTGCATTTCTGCCTCTTTTACCTCTTCTATTGATTTTTTTTTCTAATTCCAAAATATTTTCAGATGATACAGTAACAATTAAAATGTTATTGCAATAACTATATTATAATAAATGTAGATTGGGGTTCCAGCTAGAATTTTAATCTTTTTAAACTGTTGCACAATCTCAGGTCATCAGCTCTACATGGAGAACATTTAACTTCTCTTAAGCTTCTGTTCTTAAGATTCAGCTAAGTATCATTAAGCCCAGGACATCAAAGAATCCAGAACAGCTCCATAGATGCAATTCACACCCTTATTTAACCATTAGATGTTATTACTCTAATTGTATAACATCATTAGTCTTTCTTTTCCCCATTTAAAAGTAATATGGAATCGTTAGGCAATCACAGTGACTAACTAGCATTGTCCAGTAGTAATACTAAGTCACTAGAATACTTTAAATGCAATCTGATAGTAGTTCGATGTGAAATTAGCTACAAATGTTTCCACAAAAATACTACTTTTAGTGAAAACTCTTATCAAAGATGCTGCAATATTAATATGTATTCAGGTAAGATGGAGTTAAATGGGGGTAAATGTTGACCTTATTACACTGAGTATAATTTATTTGTGCCTTACTTGCAATGTGTGCCTTCACTAAAATGCTGCGTTTTACATATAAGAAACTCTTTGTCCTACTTTTGTATCGTTACCTGAACAACATCGTTAACATCTGAAGATTTTTTTCAAAGATGCTGCTAGTTATATTTTTATTTGAGAGTACTCATTCCTTAAATATGAAATGTTTCCTTTCAAACATCCATATTGATATCTATATCAATATCAATGTTGTTAGCTATTTATATCTATCAATATAGATAGTGATGTATTTTTATATCTATAGATTTATGTAAACATAGGTAGTATATAAAAGTAGTATAATATTATTTTGCAATAAAAAGGAGTAAGAAACAAACATCGCTTTAGTTTTCGTCTTTCTTTACAAAGGAAGTAAATAAATGCATCACAATACTAGAATTAAGCCATAGTTGTAGACTGTGTCAAAACACATTAGATCAATGTGCTGATCTTCAAGTTAATGTTTTTTTCTCTCAAAGAGAAAAAGCAGCTTAAACATATCTGCATCCACCCACACCCTTCCTAGAGCACACGGCTACGTACCCCACAGGAAGGATGATAACATTTCCTAATCTGTTGGAAAGAGGTTGGATTTGTGCCTGAAAACACATGAAATGCAACTGATTTTGCTTACATTCCTTGGCCTGTCCCATGACTCCAGTTTTCATGTCACTTCAGCTCCTGATACCTAGTCTATATCTTGTAAAATGCATCATTTCTAATCCAGCTGAAGGCAGCTAAAGAGCACTGGCAATGGTGCTTCTTCCAGCTTCTCCTCCAGCTTTTCTCCCTCCTGAATTTATTTTGTTTCCTATTCAGGACATTTGAAGCTTCTCTGCTCTTTCAAGGAGTTCAACACACAAATATATTGGAAATGCATTCCGCCTTCATGCTGGTTTCCTAACTACTTTACGAAGCAGAAAAAGACTCTAGTTGTGTGCTGTCATTAACTTACACAACATCCAAGCCACAAAGACAACCAGCATTTCCTGCTGAGTTTTATTTTGGCAAGGTTTCCAAGCTGCAGTGCAAAAGCGATGTGTCTTTTTGTGCAGAGTGCAGGTGGAATTAGGAAGCATAACACCAAGAGATGTATCATGAACAAGGTACAAGGCTGTAAGTAACAGATTTGATCACAGCAGTTCAGGCTTTATTTATAGAGCTTCAGTCAGGCTTGTCTTTAAGCATAGGCATATGATGAACACAGGAGACAGTCAGGGTCAGCACAGGATTCTGTTGGGATCCTGTACATGCAGATGCACCCATGTGTTGCCTCCGCCACAGTAACTGTTCTCCTCTACACCAGGGAGGAGGTGACAGCAAAGCAAGCTGGCCTTGCACTGCCACAACTCAACGCTGGAGCCTGCCCTTGAACACTGAGCTGGGAAAGCAGGAAAGAATTAACTGCTTCCAAGACATTGCATGGGTCCTGACTGACTGGAGCATCCAGAGAAGATGAAATCCAAAGCAGGAAAGCTAAAGGGATTTTACTTGTTCCTGGTGAAGAGAAAGCTCTGCTGGATATGGTCAGAGAGGGAAGACATGGGAAAAATGTCAAGATTATTTTTTTAAATGAATGAAAAAAATTGAATTACAATTCTTTTCAAAGACAAATTTCAAATCAGAGACAATTTCCACAGAAGTTACTATGCATAGTTAGGTACATTTAAAAAAAAAAAACCAAACAAAAAACACCTGTTTCATTTGGCTATCTACTTAACAACTCTCTGCCATTTAATCAAATCACTATGGCAGTGAACCTGGTGATACCCTTTAATGAAAGTGCCAATGTGGGATCCTTGAATACAAGAGAAGCAACAATAGCCTGAATATTTTCACAAGATGATTTGGACAAGCAGATGACCAGATGGAGGAGAGAGAGGCAAACACTCCACTGCTGGCAGGCACCCAAAGCTTCTTGAACCTCATGTACTCTTCCCTAATAAATATGTCATTTCAATACCAGCCATAGAATGTAGTGATAACAGGAGGAGAATAACTCTCCTTATAATTGTGTGAGACATCCAGATATATTCCCCTGTCTCCCTGACTAATGTTTCCAACATGACTTGTTAGCTTCTGCAATGATCAAGCAGCTATTAAAGATAAAACTGTGTTAACCTTTTCAAAAATTAGAAGAGCATGACTGTAACTGGAACTACAATGGCTTCCCGGAGACTAGAGCAAAAGGGTGAAAGATCATCCTGCTGAGACATTAGTAATGGATGTATTATTTATTTAGTATGTCTGAAATGCATATGAAGGATGTGGCCCCATGCAAATGCCTCCTCCTCACTATGTAACTGCTCTAACCAATATAGGTAGGTAAGCAGAATGATCCTGGATCAGTTTTTGTGAGAGAGGTAAATTATCTCTCTCTAGTTTCCATTTCTGACACATAGAGTGATCATAGAAAATTAATTCTTGAAATTGAAATCAACCACATTTTTCTTAATTTTGAGTTTAAATTGCAACCCAAACCATCTTAATCCTAACGATCTTGTGAGAACCAACCCACCCATCACAGTTTGTTCACATTTGTACCTTCAGTCCATGTATTAAACACTATGAATTAAACACTAAGTCCATGAATTAAACACTAACATAATAATTAATATAGCTATACCCTCAACAATGACAACAGGGGTGTCATTTGTCCCATGAACTGACAAACTAGAGGTGCGGGATATTCAGAAATTGGCTTGTATGATGTTGAAGGTAAGTAAAAAAAATCATCCTTGACATGCATAAGCTGTAATAAAAGGCAGGTCTTTGTTTACTGATAAGTATAATCTGTAGACTACAGATGACAAACAAGCAATAAATCCTGACTAGAAATAAGAATGACTGACAGTCCAAAAATACACTAACTTAGTCTGCAATGACAACCTTTTCGGATTTGTTTTCTTAAATAAACTTTTTACTGAAGTTATCAGAGCTTCTGGTAAAATAAGACTCATAATAAAAACAGATAATAACAGTACAAAAATTGCAGAAATGCAATATACAATCCCAGACACATGGAATATTTATAAGTTCTGACTTCTATTAACTTGCATCTCTCTCACATTTTTTGAAATTTTAATATCTGCAAGTAATTCATTGTTTTCCCACAAGGACCAGTAAAAAGATCATCTAAATGAGCATTTCCAAATTAACTGTCTCAAGTCAGGTTAGCAACCATTGCAAGCCATCCCTTTTGGAAACTGGGTCTGCTGCCTCCTTTGTAGAACAAAATAGAAAATGCAGACTCCATAAGGAAATACATGAAGGGCTAAGCTGCCCTGCGTGAAAATGTTTCATAACATAAGAGCTGTTGTTCTCTCAACAAAGCTAAAATACAGCTGATTAAAATTCAAGCAAGAAGGGGTAGGCAATGATATAGAGTCCCTGATTTAGGGATAAAAGAGAGATCTCTCCCTGAACTTGGATGTTGGTGGTAATTTCCAGTATCAGAAATTTGTCCCAACTGGGCAGTTCAGCAATTGTTGACCTCCTCACCCTGGTGCCCACCAGCAAAGAACAACCCCAGAAATCATAGAAAATACAGGCAGTCTCCAAGAAGGAATGAATCTCATGGGGACTATGTTGGTGACCATGCAGCAAACCTTGAGCAGTGCAAGTAATTTATTACTATTCCTCCATTGCTTCTCCTTGTTTTATTAAGAAACTTAAAAACAGCACATATGTAAACTATTAAAGCAAAAATATTTTGAGATTTAAGCAAGAGTAGATTTTTCTTGTAGCATCCTCTTACCTCAGCTGTTCTTCCCACATCAAGTTATGGGACAAATAAATGTGCATGTGCCACATTACACACCTTTCTCATCTTGCACTTCATGCAAGACTTCAAAACTGCAGGACAAAACAGTCTTCTCTGGTATCAGCATGAACAAGGCAGCTAGGGATATTATACCTTAAATATCTTGTCCCATCTGCTCAATAAAATATTTGCTTATGAAAAGAAATTTTTCCTCATGGAGGTTAAATATTAACATGGTATTAACAAGCTGATGTTTATTCTGACCTACGCTAATACAGAACAATGCTGTTTGCCCAAAGTAGGACCTGTACTAGGTCGTTCTCTTCCTTCACTCAGTTCATGTAGCTGAGAGAGATGATCACATAGGGATGCGTGAAACCTCAGCAACACCCAGCCCATGCTCTAGGAGATTTAATTTCAGGAAGAGATGGAAAGGGAAACCTGGAAAGGGAACCTGAATCTATTAATAAAAAACACTTGACAGCTGAAAGAAATAGCAGAGCATCTTTTCTCAATAGGGTGTCTGGTTCCACCTCTAGTCTAAGCAGAGCTGCAAGAAGTTGGTTCAGAACATGGGAAACTCCGACCTCATTCCCAGCACTGTGTTTCAGCTGAGGGCTGAAATATTGCAGGCATAAAATTTCTATTGAACTGGGACAAAAATGAAGTACTGTAATACTTCTATGTAAATTATTAGAGAATAAGAGGGCAATACTAAAGCTATCAAGTAGAAAATTACTTTAGTACAGTAGCATATCATTTTTTCAAACATAAACTTTGTGAAGTCTAAGATATTAAGAAAAAAAATTCTTTAAATCCCTCCGGTAATAAGCAATGGAATTAAAATCCAGGCAAAATTAAATTCGAGAAGATTAATGTTCCCTTTTATATTTTGATGACAACTATAAACATAATGTAATTCTGTGAATTTACAGCTTTAAAATGCAAGCTGATACCCCACAATGGTGCAATTTAAGTCACAAAGCAAATAAGTACTTTTTATTCTTATGTCCCCACAGATAAATTTTGCAGTAGTAATGAAATGGCTTTGAACTTCTTAACTACCATTTAAAATAATACAGAAACAAGTAAGGACTCTGTAATTGAAGCCCTGTCATGTTTAAAATATATGTAGCAGCACATTGATAACAGTTGCATATTGTCAAGGTATACGTCCCAGATGTCTAAATACAAAGTCTGGAGGATTCTTCTCCAAAATGATTTTGTAAAGTTCTGTGGCTTAAACTGCATATTTCTTTTTCTCAGTCCTCTGAGATATAAGCACTTCAGTGGAAATAACCTTGTTAAGTCTTTTGAAAAATCATTAAATAACCTTTGAGGACTTTGAGTTCACTGGATGATGGAATAATATGGAAATCCTGGTGGACCAGTTGGAATATGATGTCCTGGAGCAAACAGGGCTTGACTGGAGAGCTCCTTCACAGAAATATAGAGTATCTTGTATACTGCATGTATCTTACCACCACCAAAATCACATGCATTTAAACAATAAAAATAAAATAAATAAATAAAGTAATAAAAAAAATAATTATAAAAAAAAAAAAGGAAATTGGAAACC
>WUAM01000107.1:3490079-3512853 GCA_024336885.1 Actenoides hombroni | reverse complement strand
GCATTTCTTTCCAGAAAGGGTTGTCAGGCATTGGAATGGGCTGCCCAGGGAGCTGGTGGAGTCACCATCCCTGGAGGTGTTTAAGAGGCAGTTGGATGGTGTGCTTAAGGCCATGGTTTAGTGGTTTTTGATAGGACTAGGAGTAAGGTTGGACTTGATGATCTTGAAGGTCTCTTCCAGATGAAACTATTCTATGATTCTATGAAACAAAAATACAATCTACAGAGATTTATCTCAGTATATAGAAAGAGTTGTACATAGACTATATGAGGGTTTCAGAAGAGAGGACACTTAGAAGTGTGATGGAGGAGTGCCAGCACCATGGGTCAAGCCATGAGGTGGGCAACACTGAACTTCCACCTAAGAAGATTACAGCAAGAAATACGATTTCAGTTCAGCATAACGCTCTCCTGGCACGCTAATACACGCAGTGGCATTACTACAAGGTACTCACTTATTGTGGCACTTCAGGGCCTGAAGTCTGTGTGTGAAATTTCACTCAAATTGCTCAGGTTTTGAAGTTGAGGTAGACAGTTTTTGCCATGGGTAGCCAAAGCTTTGAGTTAGCTGCTTCATGGCCACCCAGCAAGATGCTGCTGGCATGGATGGTATCAGAGACAGACCCCGGAGTCTGCAGACTCCACAAGGCAGCTCACAAATGAGGATGTCTGATACTGTTACCGGTAGCTGTAGACAGGTTTTAATCTCTGCATGCTTTTGGTAGCTCAGACATGTACATCCTGACTGTAGCCCACACATTGCTTCACCTTAGCATGAAATCAGTGTTGAGTCTTGACATGAAGATGTTAGCATAACTGATGGCATAAATCTGTATGTCTAATACCTTGAGTTTTGGATAAATCAGAATAAATCACATGTCTATTCAGTGTAGAGTTCTGCTTTGCAAACAGGGAAATCAAGATTATGGTAACAGCTATAAAAACACAATGATTGCAATTTTCACATTTAGGCAACCTGTGCAACCTGTGTATGGGCTGGCTGTGAGCCTGAATTTGTTTGCAGCTAAACCTCAGAAGGCAGCTGATTAAACTTATTGTAGTCATTCTTGTGCTTCACCATAAGACTGAGGCTTTTAACCTGCATTGCAAGAGGCTGATTTAATCAGGAGCCCCAGGCTCTGTCCTTTGCCTTCATTGTCCATGGAACATCCATCTGTCACCATCCCAGTTTATGTCTGCAGTGAAGAAAACAAGACAAAATATCTCTAGTTGATACTAAAAGAGCGGTTTCTTTTATTTAAGAGATCCTATTGGTTCATTGTGCTTATTTCTGCCTTCTACCCACATCAAGAAACCTCAGAGCGGTGGTAAGTTTCCCATGTTTCCTTACAGCAGAAGGATCAGCTGGACACTCAGCCCAATTTGCTTTTATCCTTTTGATTTAAAAAAAACCCCCAAACCATATTTTTTATTACAAGCATCTTCTATGCCTCTTTGCCTTTAGATTTAATCTTTCAAATCCTCCTGTTAGCAGCAAGGGCAAGATTCAAATGACAAGCTGATCTCTTTAAAAGAAAACTGCTTCTGGCTTGAGCAGCCTCTGTGCATTCCTGGGATTAACAGTATTTTGCTAAGCCCTACGTACAGCCAGTGAAATTATTGCACTAAACCTGGGATGGCTACACAGGTAGGGCAGCTGGCTAAAGCATCTTACCTTGATGCCCACTGCTTCACCACCTGTAAAGGCTGATACAACCCATCTTAAAATATATCTAAAACATCAGGAGTATCTTAGGCTGGATAACATCAGTGGTTTCTGTCCCCAGCTGGGGCTTCCCTGAATCATTGTCCCTTTGTAGGATGCTGTAGATGACGTGACAGCTGTTGAATTATCAATGTTTTCTGTTAAATGCATTGGGTTAATCCAATATCAACCTTCCCAGAAGGTAATTGACACAAATATTTCTCTGGAGGAGTGTTTTTGCCTTAACTGATTGGGTGATGGCTGTTTCATACAAGGCAGCTATATTGCGGTGATATAGATCCCACTCTGAGTCTGTGTACAAAATAAAGGGAACTTTTAGGGGTCAAAAAAAGAGTAAGCAGTCCTGTTAGGAAGACAGCAATGCCACAGGAATCACATTTCCTATTATTCCAGTGGAAGAGCTACAACACTGAGCACCTTTATATTTCACCAAAACTAAGGTGATGGTCCCTGTCCCCTGTTAACAGCCCTCACTGCGCTGAGGTGCTGGCTCCCTTCTCTGCTACAAAGTGATTAACACAATTAGATTGAAATATGAGCTGTTTGGTCTGACCTACATTAGCTTGAATTTTGTTGTTCTTGTCAGACTGACAAAGGGACTCTGGTTTGAAAGTCTATCTGTTTCTTAATTATATAAGCTTTTTCAATAAGGGACAATACCTTTCCTTATAAAAGTTATTTCTTTTAATATTAAGTAATGCATTCACTCACAGAAATATTGTCAGTATTTCATTAAGTCAATTACCCCAGACCAAGTGAGGAGCATCTAGAAAAATGTCACTTTTCAATATTGCTGCCCCGTTCTTCTTCTTCACCTAAGATACATCTGCGCTTTGGTGCCAGGAAGTATTATAATATCAGAGTTTGGGTACAACCAGCCTGACCTGTCTTCCAGTCCATTTGCTGAGCTTGTTCCTCTCTTGAGGCACCTTAATCCAGCTCTAATGATGTGAGTCACATTCAGCAGTTGAGTTGGTGAGATCTTGCCAGAGTAGGTTCATCTCCACTATGCCCTCCTGCAGAAGGGCTTTATAACACGGCTCAGTGAAATGCAGACTTCCACCACTTCCCATCAAAGTGCCTTCCCACCAACACAGAGGGGATAGGAGCAGAGAAAAAGCTCCTTGATATAAAATAGAAGAAGCTCTTTTTGCTCCACTCCTCAGTCTATTCTGCACTTCTTTTAGGCAGTGAGTCCTGCCGTTTTACTGCAAATGCTCTGTCTAGAAAGCATGTGTACATTAAACCGTCCCTGTGACCATGTTTAACTTCCACTCTACAAATAAGTGGGAGTAGATAGCTCCTTTCTCTCAGGGACTTGTCTGCCAAAAACTGAGAATTGCTGGGATATGCAGATGAAACGGCTCTTTCTCTCCACCACGTTATGAAAGCAGAGAGCTCCTTAGCCTTTTGAGTTTCAGGCCAAGGGGCTTTGACACACGCCAAGCAAATGGGAAGGTGTGTGATTAGGTAACTTCCAAACTTCAGATGCATTTTCATTTCAAATTCTGACTTCCTGCCATGCATGTATTCTTCTGTAAGCAGACTCCGAAGCAATTTATTAACAACTCCAGAGGAGCAATATCTGCAGAATCTTGTTTTTCAACTTTTGACAACTGAGCAGGGCTAATGTTACTGTTTCAGAGTGCTATCACTCAAGTAATGATATATTCTGTGTATTCAATGAAGAAGTGCCCTTTGAAAGAGCAAATGATCTAACTTATCTGAGGCAAAAAGCTAAAAAAACAGTTTTGATAATTTAGATCATTTATCAGCATAGGAAAAATGTGAGGAAAATAAAGCTAGATCATAATTTCCAAAGAAGATATTTAATCACAAACTACTGGGAGGTTTAAGCTCTGCCTCTTTTTGATTCTACTTAAGTAAATATTATGTATTTTACTCTACTTAAGTAAAGAGGATCTACTGCATTTCAAAGACAACAAAATCTAAGGTAAACACTTCAGTAATTTAATTTTCTAAAATATAAAAGACCAGTGAAGACACTTCTACAGCCTTGAAATCTAAAAAAAACCCCATTCAGACCTGAGCTTAGAAATAAGGGGTTTCATAAAATATTCTTAAGTGTTACATAGAAAAAAGTTACAGAGTTGTTCAGGGAAGGAATAAAGTGAATTTTGATCACATTAGGGATTTAAAATGAATGTGAAATCATGGAAGTCTTAACATTGTTCTTGAACTTTCCCAGAACAGAGGTCTTCCTTGGATGAATATTACAAGCAGGGTGGAAAAAGGAGTTAGACTAAAGCAGGATTGACATGCACGATGAATTACAGTTCATTAATCCAATTAATGAGTAATTCCAGAAGCTTTAATCCCAGATAAAGCTCTTTATCATAGCTCTGTTGGCTAGTGCTGCACTAAGAGCCTGTCAGCAAATCTATTGTAAACCTCTATTTGCTAAAGCCTGCCATGCATTGCCATAGTTTTTTTCATAATAGTTTTTTCCCAAAATAATGAGAAAAACAGTCCCTACCCTTATGTGACTGGATCCACATTACAAAATAATTCAAAGTGCATTTAAAAAGACACAGGCCAGCTGAATGTGATTTCAAATATTTATAAGCACTCTTAGTTTAGAAGGCAAATATATGTTCCCTTTTCTGATGTCATCTGTATGTATGATTTCTTCATGAATGTCCCATTGACTGATGGAAGCCAATAAAGCATACCAAGCTGTTTTTGAAAATAATCTCTGCTCCATTTTTACTCTATTTAATTTTTGGTAACACTACCTACAAATGTGATGCTTTCTGAACACCTAGAGATACAGTCCCTTCTCTCCAAATCTCACAGACAAAGAGAGATAAAAAGAGGGAATAAGGAGAGGGAATAGTATGAGTTTACATACCCCTTGCCTTCATTCACTGCAGACAGCACAGCAGAATAGAGCTTGTAAGAGGGCCTTAAGTGTGAGACAAGCATCTGAACTTCTAATGTGTGACTAAGAAGGTCAAACCATGAATTAAAATCTATACAGCAGAAAGGACAGTGTTTTTGGACTTCTGAGAAAACCAGATTAGAAACCAGCTCAAATTTCCCCCTAATATCTATCCCTGTTGCAAAATCTTCCTCCCAGCAGCTGGCTAGCTCAAATGTTTCTTTACCCACTGTGATAGAACTAGTAACAACTTGGCCTTCGCTGAGACCCTTCTGAAAACTGTCAGGTTGACAGCTCTAGATACTGCTGTTCTGTGATTTTGATTTGATAAGTACTAACACTATGACCATAAATTCATCTATTTTAATATTCATTTATTTTAATAGTGGAGAAGACTTGTAGTATCATGAGAGCCTGCGCAATATGCTCAAAGGTTGCCCCTAACTTCTTCAAGCAGCAATGTCAAATTATCTTCTGCATTTTCAGTTAGAAAAAGCTGTATTACCAAAAGACAAGCTCTTGCTATGATGACTATTTAAATAAAAATGCATCCTTTCTGATGTTGCCAAAATGCCTATTGTGGGATGATGACAGTTCACACCCAATTGCACGCTGTGATTGATTCATATTTCTTGATCAATGACTTTGAAGCCTTCTGAAACAACACTGCACAATAACCCTTCATTTTAAAGACCAAATAAGATGATTAGTGACACACGGAAAAAAGAGACAGAATTTCATGCATGTCAGAACTAGTTTTAACCAGTCTCTGTCTGTAGCAGTGCTCCTGAACTGGAAGAAACTTCAATCACTCCAGCACAGAGAAAGTTGTTCAAGGGAAACAAACAACTGCAGAGATTACTGAGCAGGAACACAACTGGCTCAAAAGCACTTCCATTTAGCAAAAGTAGTATCACAATTTGAAATCAAAGGCTAAATACTTGTAAGCCTATTCATAGAACTTCAGATTTTTAGAGCTTCAAAATACAATGGAAAACATGAACTCTGATGAAGACCCTGTGTACTTGAGTGTGGCAAGGAATATTTTACAGCTGGCAGGTTTTTACTTAAGTATTTAAGTCAGTATCCCAAAAGGATGTGGTATTTAAAATGGTATTTTATACTATTACAGCTATAAAGGCCTCTTGAGTTAAGCTCTTAAGAGTTTGCTCTAGATCATCCAGAGGGAATGTTATATCCTTCAGAAAACACAACATCCTGTAGAATGGAAATGGACATGATCCACATGTCTTGGTCCTCTTATATAAAGGTAATCATGACTGTACGAGGTATATCCAGGAGAAACAGCATGTGAATCAATATTTGGCTAATAAGAACAATAATTCCTGTATTTGTTTTAATAACAACCTTGGCTCCGAGGGTTAAGAAGCACCAACCAGGTCATGCTGAAAATTGTTCAGCAGATTAGAAAACAAATTAAAATGAAAGTTGCAAACTTCAGGCCCACTCACTCCAGCTCTGGCTGCACGCTGCTGCTAATGGGGTTCACACCAGATCTTCAGTGCATTTACACATGGTCGGTTCCATTTGCCAAAGGCCAGATCTACCAGGTCATTTGGTTTTGCAATAACTATAGGTTGAGCCCTGAATTGAGGCACCAGTGATGACTCAGTCTGTTGCTCCTATCTCTGGGAACCAACATCCATGAGCAAGAGCAAATGTTCCCTGGGAGTATTTCTGTGAGATAGAAGCTGCCGTTGATGACAGTGGATTTGCTGGGTTCCACCTTTCTCGTTCTTCCTAGGTGTGCCTGGGACACCTCTGCTGCTTTTACACCCACAGCTCATGGCCTCTTAGTGCAGCAGCAGCATTAGCATTTTGAAGGACACAAGAGGAATTACAAAACATATGGCAAGAACTGCAAGACTTTGACCTTGAGCACTATAAGATCTGTCGCGCTGGAGAGCCGCAATGCATTTCATACCTTGGGAGGAAGCGAGGAAGTGAGACATGGTAAGTGTGTGCACTTACTGGGGAAGAGATCAAAAAGAAGGTGAAAAACTAAAACTGATGAAAGTACAAGACAGACAGAAATGGGAAGGAAGGAAGAAAGTCACCAAAAATAACCAGGCTCTTTAATGTGGGAAGAAGACAATCATGCCTCAGTCTTCTAAATGCTTTTAAAGCCAAACAGGCATTTATATTTCTTTTCTTGCACTTTTGAAACTTCAATGGCAAGAGCTGTAAACAGTTCATCTGAAAGAAGCAAAACAAATACACCCTGTTCCAACATTCTGATATGCTACAGCTCAAAAACTTCTGTCTTTTGTTACTATGAAACTTGCCACATGCACACTGTTTATAAATGGGAAATTAAAGATAAGAAAGCCTAAATAAAAAATGGCTACTTGATGTTTGCATTCAAAACACCTTGCAAGCATCAGTCAATTACCTCAATGCTCTTTCTCACCGTTCCCAGTCTGACGAAAAATGCAAGCTCACAACTTCCCTGTAGATAGGTGTTATTAACCCATTTTTCATAGCTGGAAACAGAGACACAGGAGAGAGGCAGGTGGCTCACCTTCGCCCTGGGTCATGGTGATGCAAGTGGAAGAGCTGGAAATAGACCTTTGGTCAAGATTATAAGGCAAGGCACAGGGCAGTTCATTTCAACAGATATTTCTATGTGCTACTTCTGAATTTTACACACCTCCATCATATGGATGAATTGAAATTTCAGTATCTCCCGTCACAAAAAGCTTCCTGCGACTCACAGAACTCATTTCTTCTTATGCTAATTATAATAAAAATATCTCTTCTTTATGACATCCTATTTTTAGCTCAGTGTTTCCCTCTATCACTGTCTCTCTGCTGCATCAGGACAGGAATCTCTGTGCTCTCATAACTAGACTCCCATTTTATTTTTTGTTTAGGTTAGCTTAAGACAACCAGTGGGAGGACAGAGGTATGGTCTGATGGAATATATCAGTATCAGTTGTCATCTTATGAGGCATTATGTGATGTGCATGTCCAGCTTTCACTGCACTGCTGGCAGATTGTATGATTTCTTTTTATTGCCTTTTGGCTTTTTCTCTTAAAAACAAACAAACAATCTACTGTTCCCCAGAGAAGGACAGGTAATGCTTTTTACATCCAATAATGAACTAAAAAAGAATCTGTTCTGGGACATTCGTTTTTACTTGGATGCTGATCATATCAACAGCACTTCTACCAGCAGTCATTCTGTCTGCTGTTGTTGCTAAAGTATTATAAATGTTATTTGCTTTGGACAGTAAAATTATATTGTATTTATGAATTTTTTTTCCCAACAACAGCTCACTTTGTGCCCAGGCAAAAGTATTTTGGAGTCAGAGGATGATTTGCTGTTTTGCATTCATTATCAGAGGGAATTATACACTTTTTTTCTCCCCACTTATGCAAGGAACACCATCCAAGGACTATTTGGATCGCCCTGTCCAAATGTCAGGCAAGGCTCTTTTAATGAGAGGTTTTAAATAGTTAAATAAAATGGATTTAAATTTTTCAGTCATTAGAGTAGTTTCTAATATATGGCACATCATTTTTTCTTGAATACCATGGTGATGTGAGTCTCCTGTTAAAGCCTAAGGATGAAATAATTAAAAATGGCTAAGGGACCTTGAAAGTCATGTCTTTCTGAGAGTCAATGGGGGCTGTGCACATTAATTAGTGTTTTTCAAATTCTACTCTTAATATTTACCAAAGCAGAAAAGCTTTCCCTCAGTCAGTCAAGGGCAGGACTGACTAACCTGTGACTGTCGACATAGTGGCCTTTATCATGATTTTCTTTATATATGATTTAATTTGTAAAAATTCATTTAGTATTTTGTTACAGAAAGGTCTATTGAAAATACTTACATCTTCATTTGAATACATGTCTACACATAATAGATTTGATTTCTAGCATTATAGGGTAGCTACTTCTCATCAATGATAGAAATATGAGATAAAGAACACAAAAATGTGATTTATTAGAAGGGACATTAGCTCAAAGGTTGCAAATGCAACAGTTTACCAGTCACGACTATAAACCAACCATAATTTTAGTATGTTTAAAAAATCTTTGTTTTCATTGTATTTAACAAAAAAGCCCTGTGAAGAAGAGCTTTCTTAAGATTTACATTTACTCACTTCTTGTTAAACTGAGAAGAGTGAAATGTCTGGCAAATACCATTACATAGTAAAGAGAAAATTTTATCAGTGGCATCTGTTTCATTGCTCAATTGTCAGAAACACTGGATACTGGAGTGGACAAGACACAAAAGGCAAAACAGTCTTCTCTTAATTGAAAAGTGAGCAGGATGGAGTTTTCCATTCTTCTTAGTGTTTTTAAGATAGGCCAGTAAATAATTGTAATCAAAATACAGAGAAAAAGTCTTGTTGAACTTTTACTGTTACATTTTACCTATCTGCCATGGATCTTTCAATATTATTTTATGAGATTAAATAATGACATGATGAGACTTTTACGAATTATAAACAAAGTATATAATTTTAAATAAGGAACTTTAATATATTTGTTCTTTACCTAGACAAAGGTTAATCATACTATATTTGTTGACTCTGAAGACAAATAACCTTGTCAGGGGATGCCTAATTGCCAACTAATACCATATGTGCTTGCAGAGTTTGAAATATGCACTTGTGTTCATAAAGGTAACTCAAGCCCAGAGTCAACTCTCCACACACAGTCAAATTTTGAGTCTCTGGTAGAATTTGCCTGCCTGTCTCTTCTGGGGGCTTGAATTACTGCTTGGATGAAATTACCTGATTCAATTCCACCAGATGAAATAGAAATTCCAGCTGTGAAGGACTTCTGAAAAGTAACTGTTTTCCAACACAGCTGACAAAGAACAACAGTTTTTTGCTCCCATCACACTGAAGATGTTGAGTATAACATGCTAAACATCAGATGGTCCATAACCAGAGCAGCATGCTGCAATGCCTAGCAAGGGCTGGTAATGCATCCAGGACAGCCATAACTTGTTTATAAATTTACTTTATCTGGGATGCTACTTTCTGCTGCTACCCTTGATCATCACTGAGTATCAACACGTTATCACTAACAATCCAAGTTGAAGAGCATGACATTGCGCAAGAAAAAGTATTTTAGGTTAATATTCTTAAAGCATTAATAAGATTATTTTTAGCTATACATTCCTCTACACTGCGAGAGTTCCAGTACAAAGCTGGTCTAAAGACCAAGGCCTAAAGACCAACTAGGTGCAAATGATATTTCATCATCTCATTATCTAAGGTAGCTAATAGTTTCTGAAGATTTTAAATAGGCACCAGTCAAGTCATGTTCTTGCTTAATTTTATGGACATAAAGAGCTATTACACTGAAACTGCATGAAAAGAAGCATGTAAATTCAAGCACAAGCATTTACTTACTTTCCTGGGCATAAATTTACTTTAATCTTCACAGTTCTTAACAATATTAATTTAAGGGTCACCAGCCTTCATGAAGGCTAGTTCTCAAAATGCCATCAGGAAATAAAGATACTCATCTCTGCTTTAGATTGCAGTATAACATAAGGGCACTGATTTCCTAGTTCAGAGTAGTATTTAAGCCATGCCTTGTAATTACTTATTTCTTTGGTGTTACACACATACATATTGGTATCTTCATACATTAATTTAGCTATTGCCAGTCACTCCTGACATATTTCTTTACTGTACTTGATTTTTTAAAATAAATATTTATATTGTTATGGAATAGCTACATAGACTTTAAATCAAATCATATTGATCTGATAAAGATAGACCTCAGCACTAATATTATCCTACTGCTGCATTTGTGAAAACTGAATGAGTTTTACCAAAAAAAGAAGTGCAAAACTGCTTTCAAGCTGCTATTCTTGTATTGGCAGCAGCTCAGGAACAGTTATCGGAGACAGGAAAGTTTATTAAAGTCAACTATCATCTTAGATTGAAAATATAATTCATAGTATCTGTGATTCTGTTTATAAACATTTTCCACCTTCTCCCATTTACATCAATTGCAGATTTGGGCTCAAAGGCAATTAGAGAGGATCTGTGAGTAAAATCTAGATCCAGACTTGCACACCTAGAAGAGTTCAAGGGAGAATGTAAATCAAAGGGAACACTTGAGGATTTCCAAATCCCAAGACAACCTCTTAAATAGGTTAATCAGGCACCTAAGCCCCAACTGTTGCCCATGCTCAGAGATGATGCCATCATGACTAAGCTGCTGTTATACCAATGGGTAGGCAGGAGCAGGGGAGCCTGGAAATGTCAACTGAAGGAACATCTAAAGGTCATCTACTCCAGTCTGTTTGAAGCATGATGGTCGCCAAGACCAGATTGGATCAGCCAAGGCTAAGTCTTGGCAAACCTCTGTATGAGGAGCCACAGTCCACTTCTGCTGCAGATGCAGCCAGGGAAACAAGGGTAAATAGAACCATATTTTAGAGCACTCCTGAGCTGCCTCAGAGGAGGTAGACAGAGCTGGTCACCAGAGGCCATCGGCACATTAGAACAAGAACATGCATGAAGTGCCCAAAGAGCTCCAGGCTTGCCAAGGGAACATGACGAAATGGGTTTAATGCTTACTTCAGGCTGAAAATGTTTACACCTCCCTGTTGGCATCTCTCAGCAGAGTCTCAATTACCTGATCAGTATATTACCTGTGGTCTAATGGGAATGACTCCATCTCCTTCTGGCAAGACTGTGTAGTCAACACTGGATTAATGAGAGCAAGCATATAGATGACAGAAAAAAAAACCCAACCCAGGTTTCCAAGCCTCCTTCACTGTTATGTTACAGCAGATAGCTTAAGCCTCTTGCAATGAGCTAATTGCAGCCTTTATATAAATCATGTCTTTTGCCCACTAATCAGCTACATTAAAATTAATAAAAATGTAAAGAAAAGGTCTTAGATTAATTAGCAATTGAGTATGGACTACAATTTTATTATCTGTAGATTTTAGGCAGTTGCAAGAAGATGTCTTCAGTGCATAACATAGCCAAAAACTGAAGGCCTGCATTTATAAATCTCATAAATTTATGTTGCACTCTGTCGATATATAGAATTTGAGTTTGCATGTACCACAGCACAGAACAAAAATGGTATTAAAAAACAATGGGTTTGCATTTTACCTTTCTAGAAAATACGGCTATAAACACTGTCCAGTTTTCACTCTGGCTCTATGTTACCTCTATTTTTGCCAGCTGGCTTAAGTGGAGCAAAAGAAGTTCAAGTGAACTGGTCCAAAATTACACAGTCACTCCAAGGCTCAGCTGGCTCCCAGGGCTTTCTTTATCCATTACACCACAGACCCTCCTACAGAGCAATGGTAGAAGATGACAGTGAGATTGCCAGTCGTTTTTCTCTATTAAAGCCTTATGATGTAGTATTTCCTATATTCTAGCTTTAATGTAGAAACTGTCTAGGCTGAGGCTGCTACACAGACTTAAGAGAGAAAATATCATAGAAGTATTGGACGTAATATAAAGCACCTAACCCTTCACCATGACCTGCTCGTTACAGCTATATTAGTTTTGTGTTCTTCCTGGTCCAAATTTTTTAAACTGAGTTCTTGACTTGGATGAAGCACTGCAGAAGGGACATCGAAAGTACACTGACAAAGAGATAGAAGGCTGGAATCTGTTCCCACAAAAGCAACAGTAAAATCCTCATTGATGTCAATAAGTGCAGGGTGAGGTTGGGAATGACCCAATGTGCAGCACACTGCTGGTTGCAGTAACCCTTCTTGAGTGGATTTGAAAGCCATTTTTTTGAGAAAGACAGACTCTAGTCCTGGTTTTGTCATCAAACTGAGGTCAGTCAGAGCCGGTGGAGACTAGAAGATCTAACACTGAGTGCATCCAAATTTTTGACAGGATGATCACATTTTTCAAGTGCAAATGTTGAGATGCATTGAAAGTGACTTGCATATAAGCAATTTAAATAAATTAAGATCTGTAGCTCATTGGTATCTCAGTATTTTTTCATGTACTTAATAGCATATCAGATGGAATGCTCTTCAAAGACAGGTAAATTCTCAGAGAGACAGCTGTTATCTACTACAAATACTTTTTTCGGTAGTGTGCTAGGCTTTCTGAAGGGCAACCATGCTGTGACATGAGTGGCTGTTGCAAATATTAGAGATTTCTATCATGTACTGTTACTGTTATTATTATAAGAACTGTGTAAATAGTCAACCTTTGACTCTTAGTCTTGACCAAAGGTATTGTGTGTCCCCTACACTGATACAGCAATTACTGTATATGGGAAAGCAGAGAAGTGATTTTTTTTATTATTATTATTTTTTCATTCATTGAGACTATAGGGTGAAATGACTGAGAGGTTAAATCCCAGTTTGAACTGCAAGTCAAGTGAAACAAGGAAGAAAAAATTGCTTTGATGAGTCAGATTTAAGAATGTTACTGTAATGAAGGATAATTATAAAGATGGATATTAAGGACAGAATTATGATAATTGAAAACTCTGTTGTGGCAGATATTAAAAGACCCTGGAGTTCTGGAGCTGTTAAACATTTCCATTAAAATCCTGGTAATTAGAAATACTTGACAAAGGATGGGTGAACATTTAGTAGAACAAAACCTTAACTATTACTTTTTGATAATCCTGTTAAATTGCACACAGTATTACATGTTTAAGTCTTCCATGATTGAGACTGTTTGATGGCATAGTTGGTTTCCAGCATCTAAACCTTCCATCTTATTGCTTTAGAATGAGATTTAACTAAAAAAAAAAAAAAAGAAAGAAGGAAAAAATACTAGAAAACCTCTTGCACTTGCACTTCAGCCCACTGTTCTAATCAAGTACAGACCAGATATTTAAAGATCTAATTCTCATGAAAGTTAGCCTGTGACCCTGTTCTTTGCATTGTATGAGTGAAATTTCCCAATTCCTACATAGCTATCTAAAGTTCATTTCAGGCTGAGCTTGTGACTCTACTGTACCCACTAATTCCACACTCTTTAGTGAATTTTTGGGGTGCTTTTTCTCTAAACAATGAAACTGTTTATGTTTTCTACTTTGAGAGATCTCCTTGGATTCTTTTTCCTTTCGTTACATGACGAGCTGCTTTCTGATCATCCATGTAGAAATCAAGTGCAGCAGCAGGTCATACAAAAGACCAGGGGAATATGTCATCCATGCTCTGTTTTCATACTGGGGTATACCATGGTAAGTAGGTAAGACTTGTTTAGTTTATGAATTATTTTAGACAATTTGCAAATTAAATGATTTGGTCCTGGGACACAAAGAAGAAAGTTAGAATATTCCTGGTAGAGTAAATGTAGTGGAATTTAGCACTTGACCAGCAAGTAGCTCCCATAATTTTAGGGGCAGTATGGGGACTGACCCTATAAACACACAATCCTGGCAAACCTCAGTGTAGAAGTCATTGTGTCCATAGCAACAGGCTGCAGCATGAAGTATTTCTGCACCTCCTCAGCTCCCATCCTGGTATTGCTGGGGACACAGACCAGCTGTGCATGACTGATCCTGTTTATGTCACCACTATTTTAACTCCACATTACAAACCTTGTTTCCCCTGCAAAGAGCATCTGGTTTCTGAGTGACATGTTTTTAATGTTCTGATTTATCCTTGTCAGATACAGGATTTTTATTGCTGAAATCTGAATATTGTATTTAAAGCACTTTTGTGATTACAGATATTTTACATATAAATTGCCTTATATTACAAAAAAATATATTCTGTACTTCTCAAGCAGTCTCATTCATATGTGTTTTACATTTTTATACCTTACTCTGAATGGCTAAATGGCTGTGAATGGCTGTCTGCTTGGGATAACTGCAACCCAGGATGCAGTGCTGCGTTACCAGCTGCCCCTCAATCATGCATGGGCCATGGTGGTTGAAGAAACGCACTGAAAGCAGAAGTTTGGGTCCCGCCCACAGATTTCAGTCGTATCTGCACTGTGGGTGCCCCAAAACTCTGAGATTTCTGGGAGCTCCCACTACGGCCAGAAATCCCAGAAGCTGCAAGTGCTCTGCCACCTCCATGCAACCTGACTGGAAGTAGCTCATGCAGCCTCAGGCGAAGCGCACTGCGAATGAGCTGCTGACTGGGAGCCATCTCTGCACTCCCTAGGAAGGGGCAGAGAATGGGAATTAAAGGTTTGTGGCACCTCTGTGAGGCAGTGCAACTGGAGGAGCACTCCTCCCTGGAAGCTGTCAGACCCTAAAGGATGATGAAAGGAGGCTGACTTCTGCCTTTGGCGTGACTCGGAGTAAACGGCACAGTGGTGGACAGGTTTGCAGCCATGCAGCAACAGCCATGCTTTCTCAGAGGCATCAGCTGCTGTTTTCAGTCTGTGACACTGAGAAGCTGACGGTCTGCTGTTCAAACACTCTGGTGTGCAGCAAGTCTCTGAGAAGCAGGATGCTGTGGAAGCACAAGACCAGCTGGATGGAAGGTGGCCAGCCTGGCCCTACCTCCCACTTACACCCAGCCATGGGTCTGCCTGTGCTGGTGGCCACTGTGGATGTTGAAAGCGCAGCAGCTCAATTCATGAGCAAAGAGTAGAAAAAAATACAACGTCAACAGTATGTTGCCATAGATATATGCCTGTGTTGAACTCTATTTTACTGTAGGCCATTAAGAGCATACATGTCAAAAGTTGCTTGGACTCCTAGGTCTTGCTAAATGTGTTGCCATATCCAAGAAACAGGTTTGGTCTTAAACTTTTCTAGATATTATATAATGTTCATAATCAGCTTTGGCTTTCTTAGCATTATAATATGGAGACACTGAGACCCAAACAATTATTACAAATTTCTGCTCTTGTCAGCATGAGAAAAATTACTTGGACAGGTTTCAGACCTTGAGTTCATATTAACTATTCATGAAGATACACACCAGCTAACTAAATACATGGAGCAACTCAAAAAGTATGCAATGAAACATGTCATACCTCAAATATAAGCTAGTCTCCAGATACTGTGTCAGACCATAATTAATTGAGTATCGTCAACTGAGCAACCAAATTTCTCAAAATGATTTTGGATGATCATTTCCAGCTGGTGACTGATAATGTCACACTGCGATGGCTATAATAGTTTTTTAAGTAAGCAAAAAGACTAAGTACAACTTGATTTAGTGCTTGTAGAGATAGATTCCACCCTAAAAAGGCTATTTGCCCTCCTCTAGCTCCCATCCAAAGCAGGAAACACTAGCAAATCTCTGACGGCACTTACTACTCCTTTGTGGGATCTTACTCACAACAGCCAAACAGCCAGCAGCCAAGTTCCTGTGTTTCTACACATGGCCAGTAGCTTGAGAAGGAAAAGGGCACAACACAGACTGCAAAAAAGAGAGGCAAGAGAGTCAGCAAATCTAATTAAGTACCTGCTCAGCTGGGAATGGGAGGTAAAGAAGAATAAAAATATTGCAAGAACAGAAAAAGAAAGGAGCAGGATATTGCTGGTAAAGAGCATGAGTAATTAGGTTATCCCACATAAGCTGCAGAGAAGACCAGAAATCCCAAAAGGAGACACTACCAGACTAGGGCTGGAGAGCAGCTTGTAGCAGAAAAGCCATCCTGGAGAAGACTGAGAGGTGATCTTACCAATGTTTACAAATATCTGAAGGGTGGGTGTCAAGTAGAACGGGACAGTCTCTTTTCAGTGGTACCCTGTGATAGAACAAGAGGTCAGAAGCTGGAACACAGGCAATGTAACCTCAACATGAGGAGAAACTTCTTTACTGTGAGAATGATGGAGCCTGGAACAGGCTGCCCAGAGAGGTTGTGGAGTCTCCTTCTCTAGAGACTTTCAAAACCCACCTGGATCTGTTCCTGTGTGGCCTGCCCTGGGTTATCCTGCTCTGGCAGGGGGGTTGAGTTCGATGATCTCTATGATTCTATGATCCTTCAAAGAAATTCTTCTCCCTGCTTGTGAGTAGGGCCCCTTCCTCCTGTCACCAGCATTTTCATCAAGACCACTGTAAGAATGTTTAATGTAATACATACACCAGTAACATTTATTTCTATATGAAGGAATATCAGGATGCTGCAGGAAATAATCTGTAAATCTAAGAGTTATGAAAAGCAACTTTTCCCATAGCTGTTCTGTGCAGCCTGGCTGCTTCCCAGGGAGCACAGAGCAGAGTAGTTGAAATAACACCACCATCTACTGGGCAGCTGGTTGATACAGCGAGCAGAGAGGTCACCCGGAGACGAAAGCGTGTGCAACTCCCAGCCGCGGCTTCTTTGGTACATACTAGAACATGCTTGCTAAGCCCTCATCACTTAATTCTTTATCATTTTTTTATTATTCGTGTTGACTGATGCTTTGCCATGCTGCTTTCTGTGTAAGACAGAGCTAAATAGAGACATAATAAACAATGACTGCCTTGTGTGGCATAAGTAGGGAAATGGAGAACATTTTCATAGCATTTCTGCACAGGGAGCAGCACCAGTACAGCAGCTGTGCCTTTTAAAAGACATATTCATTTGATTCTTATCAGGACTGATGTTATTTGCTCTTACAGATCTCTTGCTAGGTCATATGCAATTGCACACATCAAGCCTGCAAAGCAGAAACCTAGAAACAGCAACGTCCACTGACAAGTTGAGATGTATGCCATGGCCAGATGTGGGAAACAGCATGCCACAAAGACCCAGAAATGATTCTTGCAGGAAGTATAAATGCTGCAGGATTTCTTGCTGTTGGGCCTATTAGACTTACTGTAGCCTCTTTCCACACTTAATTTGATACAAATCATTTCCAGTAACAACACGGGGTATCTGTGATACACAGGTGGCATTCTGCAAAACAAGCTGAAAAGCCACAAGCCTATCAACTCAGCTATCATGGCTAAGGCACGTCACTCTCTATAGCCTAAGGCACAAACAAAGGTCTGGTATCACATGGAGTATTTTTGCCCCCCATCCAAATGACCAGATTTGCTAACAACTCAGTAGAGAACAGCTTTCACAGAAGTCAGAAACAAGGCTAAAATATGCATCCATTAATGTGGGGTAACAATCTGTTACTGTCCCTTAAATTAAGATAGCAGCCCTCACATAAATGACGGTGAGATTTTCTCCTTCTGTAGAAGGAGAACTGCTGGAGCTGTGCAAGATCCCCCTCACTCCATCAGCCCCATGAGTTTTTACAAAGTTATAAAAGCTGTTAATGCCTCCAGCTATTTCAGAACCCCACGGGGTAAAAGAAAAAAAATAAAAAGGATGAAGTCATTAAATCTCACATGCTCCTGGAAAGGTTCTACCGAAATGTAAAATGCTTTCCCTTCTCGGGAAGAAATGTCCAGAGGAGATGCAATCTGCTACCTGCGCTGCAAAGATTTACCTGGAGGCAGGACAGTGCCACACGCAATGAGGTGCTGCTGGGTGGGTATTGTGGGGTTGGATGAAGAATTGTCCAGCTTGCTATGTGATACATGGAGACCAGGGGACTAGTCGTTAATGCTGAGGATAGCTACAAGCTTAGGCTAGGTCCTATAGTGCTGTGGGCGTAGGTATGGCTGCAGAGTCATTGCTGGGAGCCTTGCCTTCTCCTGTAAAGATCAGTGCAACCGCAGCTGGAAACTCACTGGGAGTATTTAAGGTTGCTTTTTTTTTTTTTTTTCCTTGGTGTCTTTTAGATTAGATTCTGTTCAATATTAACATATATTTTTTACAGCTGAATGGTGGTAAATCCCTAGCCTTGGAAACCTGCTTTCACTCTCAGAAAAAAAACATCCTTCCTTCTAATATATTTATTCACTTATATTTACATATAAATGAAAATTAATAGCATCAGATAGCCAAGGTGCATTTTCACTGTCAGTAGCAGAAGCAACAATAGATCCTGTGCATTTATTATGATTAAATATTATCAGAGTCTGTCACACATGAATGAAGCTGTGCCAGGAGTTGATTGTCTATCTTACAGAGAAAGAACTTGGAAGACAATTTTTTATGCATTTTTTAAACCTGTTACCTATCCCCAAGTTATCCACTAGTTTATGCGAAGGTATCTCTATTGTCCCTGAGATGTATCTGCATCAGCACAGCTTCTAATACTATGCAGACAATGTACTTAGCAAGCCTGCATGAAATTTATAAGTTCAGCAGAACTATGTAGGAATTATTTTCAGTAGGACAACTGAGAGCAATCACATTACTTAATATCATAATGTCAAATGAGAGATTACTGTAATATTGCCAAAATATTTATCAAATAGGGAGAGTATGTGCTCAGTTCAGTAGTGCAATGACCGCATCTGAACATCTGGGATCTTCCGTGTATTTTTTACCTGAATGACCTTCAAGCTGTGATGACTATGCATACTCTATGTGTAAGTAAAGGAAGGGTATTGCTTCTCCTGATGAAATTGTTTCAAAGACCATCACGTGGAAGAAGATGACATGTTTTAATGCAGCATTACAATTGGATCATCTTAAAGAGTTCTGTGCTCTTTGCAACTGTTTTCTTGCAAATACCAAATACTAGACTATTTTTTTGCATATTTCCCTTCAATAGTTTTTTTTTATTTGAGGTACACCATTTATTTTGAAGTATCAGTTTAGCTCTGCCATCCTGTGTATATGATTAAGGCAACCTGCTTTAGTTAACCCAAGAAAATATTCTTTACTAGGAATACAGACACTAATAAAGTTACTGCTGCAATAAACTGTTCTCCTTTGTATGGAGATCAAGTAACTCAGTGCTTACTTCAGAAAAGACAATACAATGTATATTGTGAGTCCATTAGCAGCAACAACAAACCTTTTCTGGCTCTAGAGGAAGAATTAATTATTTACATGTTTCTCATTAACTTTTTACCTACTGTTAACAGTAGGCTTTTAAAAGAATTCCTTTCTGTCTGTGATCAAAGTTTTCAACAAGCCCATTTGCAAGCAGTATATTTAGCCATTTTTAATTATTTGCAGTCTATCACAAAATGACATTTGCAATTTGTAAGCGTTGCTGAAACGCTGCAGGTATTCCAGAAATTCCTGACAAGTCTTTTTGAGTGGCCAGTGCTTTACTCACTGCCCTTGATGTGCTGTTGGATCTTGTGCTAATGTATCAGATGTATGTATCATGTATGTCTCCTCTTCACCTTACAAAATAATAGCAAATCTCATGAAAGACTCAAAGCTTTCTGTCCACTGATTCTTGGACCTGACAGCCATTCATTTCTATAGAATTGTATCTCTGCTTTAGCAGATCCTGGTGACACTGTTAGTGGGATTTCAAGCAACAGATCATGAATCCATACTGTTTCCAGGTAAATCTGGATTCCGTTTTGGCAAGATGGTCTCAGAGGAACTTGTGATAAAATCATCTTCATATTTAATCTGAAAATCTTATAGAATCAGGTAAATTCTCAACTATTTTAACAAAAAATTAGGACACATTTGAGCGTCTTTTGATACCATTTTGGCTCACTTAAAACCTAGAGAGAGCCAGAAGATACATTTAGATATCCAAAGATGCATTTATCGAACCACGTGGACTCTAACGTCTCTGTGAGCTTGTGAAACTGAATCCTTTACTAATTTACTAATTTATTTATTTTTTTAATTAGAGAAGGGTAGTATAATAGGGATTAGAATCTTAGGGTTATTGAGTCATGACACAAAATGTCTTCCCAAAATGGCTGTTGAATTTTCTTTGCATCACCGATGTGCATTGTTCTCTATTGGTTCATCGCCAGTGCTTAGTGTTTGGCTCTACCAGACCAGAATCCTTACTCAGAGGCAGTAATTAAAGGCTGCAAATATGACTAATGCAACAGTTCCTGCACCATGAAGCAGACAAATTCTGTTCTATGACCCACTCCAAACTTATTTGCAATGCAACAAGCCAGACTGTTGTTCATCTTGTCGAGCATTGCCCAGCACCACCTGCTTCTGAGGAAAGTTCAGCAAAGTTGATAATGAGCACTAGGGGAATAACAGAAGTTTCTTCTTCAGCTGAACAGTAGTTGGTTTATGTCTTAAATATTTTATGTCCATTATACCCTCAAAAATGCTGTAAAAGGTCTGTGTAAGCTCTTGGTTTTCCTATAGGCATTTAGCCTACATTTAAACGCATATAGTAAATTCAGTGTTGTGTAATGCTATTGAATATCACAGATTTAAGATTTATTACCAGAGGAAATTACACTGAAACAATTTATTGGAAACATAACAAAACCTGTGACTTGATGATGGATGACTTTGTTCTCTACTTTTAGACCAATAATTTAACAAAGCATTTGTTACGTTTGACTTTTGGCCAAGCAACGATGTAAGTTGACATATTCTAGAATAAATAAAAAAATGGACAATTTGTAACACATTAGATAGCCTACAAAAGAGTAAAGCACATTTAGATAGAGGTATAAAATCAGCAACCTTGATAACTAAGCCAGTCATAATTTAGCCATTGATATTTAGTGAGTTCTACTAAGTGTATAACAAAATGCTGTAACAAAATGAATCATAAGCTCCATGTCCCTTAGTGCTACTTATTGAGTTAACTCTTCAGCAAGATACCATTATCTGCAGTGATTACAGTTTCGCAGCATGGAAGTCAAAAGAAAATTTGGCAGGTGAAAACTCCTGCTTCTTTTTTTTATAGCTGAAGAGGAAAAGTGTCCTGTAACCCAGCCTGCTTCAACTTGGACCAGGGTTTTATAAAGCTCTGTGCATGCTGGGGAAAAAAGGCTTCCCTTTCTCTTGTGCAATTTACTGAGAACTTATTTGGCTTCATCCAGTCTGCCCAGCTGGGTAGGCAAAGGGTTTGGTCCAAATTTGCTGAAAGTATTTTGAATGGTGAAAAGAAATCTGCAGACCATTATTTTAGGCTAATAAATAATACTGGACTAACTATATGTGCTAACACAAAGCAGTTAGAAGAGTGCTTTATTGTGGATAACATACACAGAGCAAATCTCTTTTATTTTCCTTGCAGGCATACCTCTGAAAAAGTGCTTTGCTCTGCTCTTGTACCAAACTCAAAATGAAGGGGCCTGGGCAGCCTCATCAGACTGCTCAGCTGAAAGACGAGGAGAAGAACCAGTCAGAATGAAACAACAAACATCACCTTTTCTACACAGCTATTAGAGAAATAGCTGCTTTAATGGGCTTTTAAACATTAAAAGGTAGAATTAGAGGCTGAATTAGAGTATTCAATTAACAGGAAGTCAGCTATGTAAAACCCATCATGTGACATTGATGCTATAAAATCCAAACAGGTAAATGTGATTAAAGTCACTAATAAAGCAAAAATGTTTTTCTTGGTTTTATGTAAATAGATACTGTAATGCTTATATGAGATTTGCTGTGATAGACTACTAATTTCAGGTACCTGCATTGCATTGGTATGAGCCAAGACAAAAACTAAAGCTGGAAAATAAAATATTTTCTCTGCTGTATTTGTATTGTTTTCATGAAGCTTCAGAAGCAGTGATTGTGGAATCGTTGGGTGGTTAATAACAAAATTCATGTTGCCAGTAAAACTGAAAGGATAAAAATCAACTGTAGAAGGAAACAACAGGAATAACTGACTATAGGCAAGGTCTGAATTTTATGAATATTAGAAGCCAAGGGCTGTTGTACTCAAGGTGAAATGTCCCTTTAAAAAGTGTCTAAGAACAGCTAATCCAAAATGAGATCATAAAAATGTCCATTCTTGTGGAAATGGATGACAACAGAAAAACTGGGCCAAAAGAAAGCAAGCATTCAAAAAATAGCCCAAGAGACATCTATGTATAGTGTGAGACAGCAGCACAATTATTTAAGAGTAGTGCATTATCTGCTGCTCAGAAAGCCAAACAGGTTTGTAAAGCAGAGTTATGATTCCAATTTATGAGATATTTGGAACGAATGCTCACCTTAGTGAAAAATGCCTTCACAAAGTAAAACCTATTCCACAAAGTAAAACCTATTCTAGAACCTTCATTCCTTCTAAATGTTACAGGTCTATAACAATAAATTCTATTCTGTTTAATTTATATTACTAATTTTTCAAAGGTAGGTGAATTAGATGAGATCCCTTCTCAAGAGATGAATTTATGAGACAACTGTTATTGACGACACCAAGCTGTGTGGGGCAGCTGACACACTGGAGGGAAGGGATGCCATCCAGAGGGACCTTGACAGGCTGGAGAGGTGGGCCCATGCCAACCTCAT
>WUAM01000107.1:3386905-3489979 GCA_024336885.1 Actenoides hombroni | reverse complement strand
CAGGTTAGACATTAGGAAGAATTTCTTCCCCGTGAGGGTGGTGAGACACTGGAACAGGTTGCCCAGAGAGGTGGTGGAAGCCACATCCTTGGAAGTTTTTAAGGCCAAGCTGGATGGGGCTCTGAGCAACCTGCTCTAGTAGGAGGTGCCCCTGCCCATGGCAGGGGGGTTGGAACTACATGATCTTTAAGGTCCCTTCCAACCCTGACAATTCTATGATTCTACAAGAGCTGAACGTGTTTGGAGTGTTTCTGTTATTTAACACCTGCTTTTCCCTCCACACAGTTTTCTTCATAAAAATCCAGTAATGAATTGATTTTTATCCATCTCAAAAGACAAAAACATGGAATTTACAAAATGTCTAGTTTAGAATACTGAACAGAGGAAGCCTTGTGGAAAATAAATTATAGGGCTGGCTATAAATTGGCCCTTAGCTCCCATGAGGTCCTTCCGAGTTCTGTTGGTAACTTGCTTTTCCTGTGGGGTGATGTGTATAAATCAGATTAACTCCACTGAGAGCAATGAAGTAAATATATGTGAGAGAATCTAGCCCTGTATTTCCAACATTTCTCTAGTTCAGTTATGTTCAAGGTGGGCTAAAGCTGATGGTCACTTAGAGGTTTATGACAATATTAGCAGTAAAAAAAGCTGAGATTTTGAAAAAAAGAGTTTCTGTAAGAGGTAGAGTCTCACATCCATGGCTGGAAGTACGCTATTTATGACCTGTATTTCCACTTTCCAAGGCACCACTAATGACCAACACGTGCTATTCCCTGTATGTATTTTCTAATATAAAATGTTGGTAATTATTGTTTAATACAAACAAAGAGGAAGTCATGAGATATACCACTGCTCTTTTCTTCTTGAAACTGATGTATTCTGTAAAATCCCTAGAGGACAAAGTTTTAGTTAAAAAAAAAAAAAAAAGGCAAAAGAGAAAAAAAGCAGGGAGCAGGAGGTCCCTACGGATGATAGTTGAGGTGCCATGGCTGATTTATGGGTGTAGAAAATACTTGCAATGCCCATATTATACTTGTTCTGGGGATAAAGAGAGGATTTAATTCACTAGTACTATCAATCTGTTACCTTTCAAGGCAGTAAATTCACTAAATTCACTTAAAAAAAGCAATTCAGCTTCATGGAGTTGTTGTCGTAATATATCATTTATCACTTACTGTATGTAAGTACCAGTGGAACAACATTTAAAATCATCAACAGAACTATAAAGAGATGAAAGAAAAATGTTTCAGAATAAATCTCTGTCTTTTCCAAAACAACCTAATCTGTGATAAGGTTATAGAGTGAAACATATGTTACTGGGAGCCTGAAATAAAATTTTTATTTGTTCCATTGTAAATGTTTTAACAAAATTGTTAAACTCATTTCCTATTTGTGTATGACACTGATGGCAGGAAGAAGAGGGGGAATTACAAAACTAGGCTGATACACCTTGTATCTGTCTTCTACAGTCTGAGGTCTCTCCAGGGGATTTCTCAGAGACCCTAAAACTATATACTATGGGGAGCATCCTGTGGAGGAATCGAACTGTCCTTGTTAAATCTGCTGGGATACCTGTCCTTTAAAGCTATCTTTAGAGTCAATCTGATAGTGATGAATATCCCCATTAATACTTAGACTAACCTATCATCTCTGTAAAGAAATAACATTTGCAACATTTTTCTTTCTTCAATGAATGTAGAAAAGCAATTGAATCAAATAAGGGGCGTAATCTATTCTGTAATACTCTCATTTCTCTGCCACTTATTATCATTCATCCACGAGTTAGATGTATTTTATATTTTGACACCATTTATATTATATTTTTGGTACAGGTATGTGTTTTTTATTTACTCCTAGCATCCCTTGCTCTTTCAGCAGTCTAAAAGCCCTAAAGAGGTAAGATCTGTGTTGAAGAAGTAGAAGCAACCACCCAGTCCGCTCAAGAGGAGCCCTGCCAAGGCCACTTGCAGTAACTGAGCTTTCTTTGAGCACTATATCTGCTTACAGAGGATCAATTACAATATCAAATTGCAATAGCCAAGATGGAAAAGGAGGATGAAAGAGGAGATGACAGATTAGATGACAGATTTATGGATAGTCAGTATTAATGCTGGTTGCAAGCTGTTTTAACCCAAGCCAAATTCCCACCTTTTGTTATTAAACCTGGTGGTTCTGCTTGGTTCTCATTATTACTTCTGGCTGGAAGATCTGGGCAGGGACTGGTACTGCACTGGTTGCCCTTTATGATTTTGATGTCTTCAAAGAGAAAAGTTCCAGAAAAGGACTGAATGAAATGGTTCAAGGCAGGAGCACTGCGTTTCCACTTCATGCCTTACCACTGCTAATACTGATGAAAAGCTCCTGTGAAATGTCCTTCTGCTGTCATTTCAGAGAAAACTGTTTCCTAAATGGAAAGTTCACTCAATGAGAAAATTCAGTCTGCAATTTTTCTGCATAATAGTGATTTTTGTATTGGTGTTATCTGTCCATAATCAAGGCTATGAGTAGCCATTTTTCATATTCTTTCTTTTCACTATCTAGTCAAGATAAGTCAAGTCTCCCTATTAGGGAGAATAGGCAAAGAAGTTTTTCAGAAAAAGTCCAATTCCTTTTCCCTACTATACCCTGTATTATTGAACTAACCCACCAATACATAAGTGTTTTGAGAATTTCCACTCCGTGAGAGTATTATGATACTTCCATACTTATTAATATTAATTTTGCAGAAGAACAATTAAAATGCAGGGTTGTTTTTTACTTAATCAAGTGATTCATTTCACCTAACTTGCACAATAAATTATGTTTGCAGAAGCTGAAGCAGTTCCTAGTGGAAGACATGCTCAATTTAGGCACCAGAGCAGCTCACAAAATATGAAAGAAATACTGAGCTGATCTAAGAACAAAAAAAAAGATCAATAAAAAATTTAACTCTTTCCTTAGTATTTGCTAATTGCCAATCTCTTCACATAGAAAAGTCATTTTTGGTTTTGAGCTGCTGAGCAATGACAACATTCTTCTGAATATCTTAGGGCACTCTAGAGCAGAGGTGAATTGCAGATGTGATTTATATTGCTATCTCTACAATAGTTTGGTGTTTTCCAGTAAGGAACTTGTATGAAGAATGCATGCCTCAGTCATGACCATGCCATAGCACTCACGAGTTCACAGAGTGCTTGAGCTCATGTATAGCTCACCTGCCCTGGCAGAGGTGTCCATCTGAGAAGGGCACTGATGGTGCATGCTGCAAATTTAATAAGGGCATGCTGCACTCAGCTAAAGTTCAGATATCCAGGGAAACAAATGGGGGAAAGCAGTGAAGAAAGCAAAACAGAGTTTCATCCCCCTGCACACCTAGAGCTGTGGGTGCACCATGTCAGGTCAGGGATCACATCCAACCTTGACCCACGTCAAAGGCCAGCATAGCTACAAGGAAATCTCTCTAATAGATTCACTTACACTGTCTCAGAGCCCAAGTGCTTGCATTCTGTATGCCCTTAAAAAACCCTGGAGATAATGAATAGGTTTCTTCACTTCACATCTGCTTTAGAGCTTGAACTCCTATAGTTTGGTCCACTGGCTAATGAGGAGTGATGCGCTTGGAAACCATCAGAGTTCTCCCACAAGGGAATTAGAAGCTGAAAGATAAACACACCAAATGATTGAATGTACAAATCACACCCTATACTCCCAGAGCTGTGCAAAGGGGGATATGCTTTTGTATAATGAATTATTGCCCTAAAAATCACAACTAGCCTGAAGAGATTGGTCCTGTAAATTACATATACTGCTACTTCTTTTCTGAAGAACCAGAAACGCTGTAGAACATGAACCAGAAGAAAACACAAGCTCTAATCACTGTTTAACCACTGTTTATTTCCCCAGACTAGGTACAAGCTGAGATGAAGGTCTTCCTATTTAATATCACTCTCCTGTGCAGTCTTGAAATAAGAATGGTGAGATAAGGAGTAGTTGTTTGGGCTAACAAGGTGTGCGAACACTGTATTTTGGTTATAATAAGTGTGTTTGGCATTTCTCTAAAATATACGAACACAGATGACTAAAAGAAATATTAGCCAACAGCAAAGAGAATTCCAGGCCTGAATCCCTTCTCATCCCTTATAAGAAAACCCTTTGCTGGGGGACATTTGTTGGAAACTGCTGGGACTCAGTTAAAATCCATTATGTCAACCTCTCCTCCTGCTGAGAAGCTGCAGAAAGGATTGAAAGAGTCAGAGGACACAGCAAGCCCCTACCCACAGAGAAGGGATTGGCCTGGGAGCGCAGCGAGTTTATTCCTTGTCACTGGACTTGGCAGCTATTTCAGATCAGATAAAACACACAAAGAAAAAAGCAGAGCAGAGGGTTTTGGCACCTGTAAATGTGTAAATTCAGATTCACAAAAAAAATTCTACTATTTAGTGAAGATGTCTTTTCCCTCTAAAGGGCTCTGTCCTACTAGGAAAGTGTGTGTACAAGCAGGGTCATGCTCTCTATGTCACCCATGAATAAAAAATCTCTTCCATGCCTAGAAAGCCACCCCAGGGGATAGCCTTGTAGTAAGGGTATTCCTCATAGGAAGCAGAAGGAAATAAACTTGGACTGTCATTTTTATATCATTTTCTACGTGTGAAAGAGCTTAAAAGAATTGTAAACTGCTGTCTGGCTCAAGTGCAAAAGGAAAGTGCTTGCCCCACTCCATTTTTGAGAAGAGTGACATAGTTTACCTCTCTCTTCTCCTTCCTGGGGGTACTCAGCTAGACAGACACTTCCTTATGACCTTCAGAAGATATCTGGGTGATGGCATTCATCTTCACTAAAGCCCAGGACTTCTGCATGCAAGTCTTAACATTCCTCCACTGATTTGAGAGCCCTGACCATTTCATACTTGGAACAAAGTGTCAGAAAGTCACATCTTTGGAGGCCTTCAAGGTGTTTGCATTTTTATCATCATGTTATTGTTCACTCCCATCCTGAGTTTTGGTTCTGAATCTGAAGAAAAAAAGCAAAGACTGTTGTTCGTAATACTCTTCCCACAGCCTTCCTCCTACCTCTGCTTACCTCCCCCTGGGCTGCCCAGTCCTCTCCTCCCCGAGTCAGCACAGCTCCTCCAGCCATTCCCAGCATCGAAGCACCAGCACGCTGAGTAGGATGTTGCAAGCAAACACTGTCTCTTTCTTATAAAGTGAAGAGATCTGAATACCTAACATGCATATCCATCAAACATTTTTTGGCCAAGTCTGAAATGCTGCTGCCAGCTTCCAGCTGTGACTTTTGGCTTGACTTAAGTCCCCATATCCACCCCTACCATTGCAAATTAATTTAATACAAGATGGACTGGGGTCAGGCCTTCAGTGTTGTGTTCTTTTTGTACAGACAGTGAAGCTAATTGTTTCCAATTTTCACTACCCACATTAGACTACACCAACTTTCTGTGGAGTTTCAGGTTCTCCTTTTACTGAGGTTAATGGTATGGAAACCGTGAGAGTATTTTCTAGTATTTTTATACAGGTTCTCCATGGCTTTAGTTTCCCATGATTTTTTAGATTGATCGGAGGGGAAGAAGAAGGTGGTGCTCACTGTTTTTCTGACTTCTGTAAGGTCTTCTTGGGCTGGGAAAATGAGAACTGGGGAATTGCACCTGGTTGTATGACCTGGAGCTGTTTGTCCTCCCAAAATTAAGAAAGCCACATTCAACCCAGGGAAACTCCTTGGCTGAGACGATGGGAAGCTTCATTTCATGGTAACGAGGAGAAACCACCTTCAAAGCCTCCCCCTGAATAAAACCTGCTTAGGGAAACAACAGCTAAGGGGATAAGCAAGACTACAAAACAGTTCCTTTTCTCCTATTGCCCTGAATACCTTCCACTTACATTTTTTAGCCTGTTTACTTCTGATTTTGGCATCCACAAGACCAACAAAAGCAGGATTGTTTGTGGAAAGCTCTCTTGCTTTGTTGAAAATTGGTTTTGCTTGCCAATATCTTGGCAAGGATAAATCTCAACACACAACAGATTTCACTCTTTTTCATCTTAAACATTAGAGCTATGCTTTATAGACCAAGTCAAAGAAGATTGGGCCCCTATTAGTGTGGAAACAGCCACAAATAAATTCAAGTATTAACTGAGAAAGCCATGTAAAGGTAGAATTTGTGTCTTGTTTAAAATAAACTGGAATTTTGTAATTTCTCATACATTTGTACTCAAGAAATGGATGGGGATTCCTTAGGAAAAAAACAAATAATTAAAAAAATCAGAAATACTGGTCCTGGACACTTAATGATCTTGAAGGTATGTAAACTAAATATCAGTAAAATCAATGGAAAGACTCACACACACTGAAAAGGTTACAAGTGACACCTATGAGATAGCTAATCCAACAAGACTATTAAAAGCAGCAACTTTACAAAATCAAAATCAAGAAAAAAGTTTTAGAAGTTTCGTCTTAAATAACCTACCTATATTTCCCTCGAGGAATTCAGTGGTAAAACTCCTCAAAAGATGTAGTTAGGCCAAATGAACATTTGAAATCCTTGTCATTACTGCAAAATATTTTTAATGGCTTTGTTTATGCTTTTAGATTAAATGCTCCTCAGTTATTTGCATGGAATGTTTACAGACTTGTGTATTACTCTTTTATCAGATAATTTACAATATCCACACTTAAACAAGCAGACACAATTAAACTTGACAAGTCAAAGAAAAGAAGCGCTGGCATGTATAGAAAACAGTGAACAGTGAGTGGGGATACAATATTGTCTAAATGAGATGCCATGAAGATCAAAGTATAGCATGTGATTTAATAGCAAATCTTCATATTGTGCATTAAGCTGGCAATGTGTGTCACCATACCCCAAACACTGCTCACACCATCTAGAAGCAGTGCACAGGACCCACATGGTAGCAACAGGGCACTTTGCAATAAGTGCAAACTTTAGAAAAATGTGATTGAGCAACAAGAACGATTGAATCCTTTCAGTGTCATTTGCTTCTGTTTTCTGTTTCTGTCAGTACTGCCAGTGAGACGACCTTCTGAAACACACATCTAGTTTTTCAGGATAGGTTGGCAGAGCAAATGCTGCCGCACTTTATTTCAGTAGCAAAGGACTATTTTCTAAACCACCAGACAACCCAAGACACAAACCTCCACAGACCACTTCTGTAACAGTTTCGCAGAAATGCAACCTCCAGAAACCTGAAGCAAACCCCAAACTGTTTGCAAGCTCGCATTTTAGCATTTTTTTAAACCCCTTTCACATAAACACCATGTCAGATACAACTTCAGTAACCTGAAGTTAGTGTTGTCTTCTGTAAAATCCTCACAGAGCGGGCATGTTTGGTTTACAGCCTTCATTTCTCCAGGATCATCTCCTGCCTAGCCCTGACGCTGACAGTACATGCTGTTCTCACCCTCCATGTGTGCGCGGGTGTGTTAGCGGGTGTGTAAATCAGAGCAGCTGCAGCACGAGCAGCTGCAGAGGGACACATGCTCTCGGCTGGTCTGTTCGTGGGTGAGCGTGGTTCATGTATAGCTGGAGGGCTTCCCTCTTGGAAATTCTGGGATTACTGACACATTAAACCCTCTCCAGGAGAGTGAACTGAATAGAACGAGGGGGGAGGAAAAGAAAAAAAAAAAAAAAAAAAAAATTGAAGCAGGCAAGCAGGCTGATGGCTTTTCCTGCAAAGTTTAGTACTTCAAAAGTTAACTTCTAAGCAACTGCAGATGCATGGATAAAAACCTATCTTGGACAATATGCAGCAGCCCTTTCCTTTCCATCAGCATCTCCAACTTGTTGCCTGCCTCTGTTGGATTCCCTTGTTGGCCATTAGCACTGAGTCAGCTCTATTAGGTAAGGATTTTGTACTTTTTAATTATTTGACAGTCATTTGGGGGATAGAGTTCATGTGTATTTTAAACTAGGATGATCTTGTTTACATTTGCTTTTGAACGTGGGTCAGAGTTATGGAGGGCTATTATTAGCAAGAGTCCCCAAAACAGAATGGAAGTAAGGTTAAAATAAACAATTTCTAAGGTCACAGTGATAACTATGCATGCTTACAGCACACAATGTTTATTATCCATTAGAGGACTTTCACTTTTTTTTTTCTTTTAAATAAATTACAAATGTGTGCAGATTTTTACTTTTTACTAGAAAAATATCAAGTGATTTAAAGGATATTCATAACATTTTCCCATAAATGGAATATATGAAATGAATCATAAAAGAAAAAAAACAAAACACTTTAAAATAAGAATCTATTCCTCTAAGGAAAGATGTATATACACTATATATCAGGGCAACATTATAGATTAGTTAATTACCCATATAATAATACACAGCTACACAGTCCCTGGGAATGAGTAATTTTTCTACTGCTACACATAAGGCTTGTTTCACTCTAGCACAGAGTTCAAAGAGGACATAGATTTTACATATGTAGCTTGTTTATATGGCTTTATTAATCTACTGCAGGAATACATTGAAAATCATGTTAGACGTAATTCAACTAGTAAAAAGAGAGTTAATAAAAACTGAGGGAAGCAGCAGGACTAGAATGTAGTGCTGTAAGTGATTATGGATTATGCAAACTGTGGAGACACTCCCCCCCTTAATGGAAATACGTTGCAATATTTTACAAAACTTATTCCAGTAGAGTTTAAACTAGTCTAAAAAGCGATTGTCAGCCAGCACTCATTAGCTCTATGAGGATAAACCAATTTAAAGCACTATTCATCTGAATATCAAAGGGTCATCCAGAAAGGTTTGCAAGACTAAACACAAGGCAAATGACCTTATCGCCTTTATCTTCAAACAATACCTTTAATTTCTGAAATCTTTTGAAGGGTTGCCAGTTCTATGGAGTGTAGCAGCTACTTATCTGATAGAACAAGCTTTTCATCAAGGGGAAATGACCTTTTAACTCCTAGTAACTAAGTAACTATTTCCCATTTTATTTTTTGTTACTGAAGGTAATATGTATACACATACTTATTGAGCTGGGAACACAAAACAGAAATCAAGAAATACCTTGCTGTCTTGTAGGTGATGCAGAAGGATTGAGAAGGCTTGTTTTCGGTTGGTTTTTTTTAACAGTATGAATTTGAAGCAAATGAAACTGCTCAAGAGAAGTTTACATTCTGACAGATTGCTTTGTGACATTATAAGGATATTAACAGAACCATATGCTGTTTACTTTTGTACTCTAACAAACCTACTAATCCCGTAAGAATTTAACTGTGAATAAGGAACGTCTGACCAAACAGCTTTTGGCAGATGCCTTGTTAAAAAGGAAAAGATGAAAAAGTCCTTTAAAGACCAAGGAAGAATTTTATCATCTTCTGCAGCTTTATTTTAGGTAATGAAGCATCCAGTGACTGAGGATATTCTCATTATTTGGGGTTTTTACATCATTTCCTGTGACTGAGAAACATGAAAGGGTTACCGATTACGTCCATAGCTGCTCTCTGCTAGAAGATTAAGTAAAGCATCAGGGACAAAAGCAACTTGGTGAATCATAGATGTGGGAGGGCTGACACAACACAGAGCTTGTCAGACTTTTCTCAGATAAAATTCTGTAAATAAGTCAATCAAAAGAAAAAGACAATAGATTTATTTCACAGAGGTATTTTTGACAAAAGTATTTATCTTAAAATAGATAGTTGCTTATAACATCACTGTCTAGATGGGAGTGCTCCCTTTCCCCTCTGAAGCCTTTTCATAACACACAAGTGAAAAAGTTTTTAATTTGGATATGAGCTTCCTGCAAAAGGCACCAGCCTCCCTCAAAGCTCACAAAATCCACTGGAGTTTCACTGCAAGGTGTTACATATATAGTAAAATCAGATATGATTAATTGTTTGCAAGTTCACTCCCGTGGATTTTCCTCAACTCTGAAACATGCAAGAAAAAAAATTGAGCATATCCTGAGGTGAGGAAAGAGGACAAGACAGACGATGGTGTCAGGGGAAAGCCAGGTTCCTATAGCCAGTGGGAAAGGACTGTTAATTCTCAAAGGATCCAAATGGTCTAATTTGATTTAAGAAAATAAATGAGAATAGACTAACATGGCAAAAATTATTCATTACATCTTTCCATTTTATAACCCCTGGTTTTACTTTCAACAAGAGGAACGAAATAAAAATCTGAGTATGTAATCTGCTTTGTGTGCTACCCACAAATAACCCATAATCTCACTGTGAGCTTCTGCTGCAAAATCCAACACCGTAGACTTTCCTTACTTTAAGCAAAAACCTATTGGAGCTGAGCAAACGTTTCCCCACGCCTGTTTCAAAATGAATGATTCAAACTATTCAGGACCTTTGCCACCTGCTTCACGTATCTATCACAGATGACAAACCCTCCCATACCTTGGTCAGATCTTAAACATGCCACCCAGATCCCCAGCAACACCCCAGAGCCTCAAGGATCCTGCTACCCTCTGGGTCCCCAAGTAGAAGAAAAGCCCAGGGCAGGCCCAAGGTATCTGGCCTGGAAACATCTTGCAGGGATCAAGGTATCAGACTATGAGTGGGCTTGGTCAGAGGCATTCCTTGTGACTTTATAAATTACACCGGGATTATTCTGGCCCCATGTCTTCTCAGTCGAAGGCAGAACAGACAATTATAGCAGTGTGCAAACAAAAAATATGTTGCTAAAGGCTTTCCTAAAGTAAAACCAAGACTTCCTGACTATGGCAAATAAGGAGTAACAAGTCCCACTTTACAACATGTTTCTCTCCCAATATTATTTTTAATTAGCAAAGGCTGTTTACAGGTTAATATTTTATTTCCCTCAAGTTTCTTTTCAACATCAAGTAACGCCATTGGACTCATTATCTGGAATTAAGCCAGTTCATATGGGTTGAACTAAGAGTGAAATCTGATTTTATCTGATTCCATGACATCAAAACAAAAACAGTAGCAGGGGTTGTACAAAGATTTGTGTTTGCTGTTACCTTTTTGGATTATGCTTACCATGGGAATAGTTCTTTCATAAGGAAGGCAAAAGTGGGCAGCTATTGCAGTTTGGGGGTGAGGGAACTTCTTCCACCTTGCAGTGAATGTGTCTGTAACTCCCCCGGGTAGTATCAGTATATCACTACTGGATTTTGGGACTTTGAAATTGGGTAGCGAAATAGTCTTTAGCTCAAAGCATTTGCCTTTTAATCTACTGATGAAAATTAACGCTTGCCTTCAAAGTTATACAGGCTCACAAAACACGTTACTTGTGAGAAGGCTGCCTTTCTACTGCCTCTCTTAAGGATTTGTTTATTTCCCATTGACCTGCCAAATGGGTACACTCTTTAAACTTCTTAACAGCTATTTATTACTCTGTGCTGTACTAAAGTTGAGGACCATTTTATTAGACACTGTTCATAACAGTATAGGACATTCATGACCAAAATGCTTGTTTTAATGATCCAGTTCTTCAAAGTTATTTTGTCTCCAAATGCCAAATCCAAAGAAGTATTGTATACATCTAACTTCCTCTGCAATCGATAGGAGCTGCAAGTAGTCAAGACAAATCAGTGTTTGTTCCTAAATTGACAAGACAAATTGCTGCAGAGAGGAAGCATCATCATTCTGCTTTACAGATGGGATGGAAACGTGAAGTGGCTCAAGGTCATGCAGAAAATCCTTTGGTGCAGCTGAGATCTGTACCGAGGCCTTATGAGTCACAACCCAGCCCTATTAAGTGCAGCACAACTCATAACTAAAACAAGAGCCAATACAGTAAATAGGAGTGTAATAAAAGTGCTGAACCTTTCTCCATCTTCCTTGTCAACTCTGAACTCAGATGGCTACATGTGCAAACTGAAGGATACATAAAGTATTGCTGGTGGGTTTTAGGCTACTTAACATAGTTTAGATGACCAATACAATTTCCCCCAAATCCCCTTTAATTTTCAGTCAAGAAAGGTTCCATTCCCTTCCAAAATGCTGTATCTACTTCATCGTTATCAGGAAAAGGAGGAAAAGTAATTCCTGCACTAAGTTAATTAGAAACAGAATTTCTTTCCTGTTTGTTCCTACTTCTTCCTAGACCACTTCTGTAGATTAATAAAATGTTTCTGGCTTTGGAAATTTCATTGGCATGAAAGAGCCTCCAATTTGTTTGTGACCTAGGCTTGCTGCTTCAAAAGGCTGAGAATATTACAAGTACCACCATTTTGTTTATTTTTCATCGGGTTTGTACTGTAGCTCTTGGAATAGTTGACTGGGGAAAGTTCTCAAAGCACCCAGATTACTGGTCTGAGTGATTTTTTTACAAGTTTGTTTCTTTGGACATTTCTGACTTTGAGGTTTGTTGTAACTTTTTGGCCACTTTCTTTCTGGATTAAACGTCTTTCTTGTCACCTCACAGGTGGAGGCTTAGTGTTGGACATTGCTGATGCTCAGTCCACTACAAAAATGCACATTGTCTTTAATACTTGACTGACGGTATATATTGTTTGTTGTACATTTTTTGTGTTTACTTCAAAATACTGTACCTTCAGTAATGACCTTCATTAATTTCATTGTGGCAGCTACACTATGCATTTTGCCCTAAATAGAGATTATTTATGGTGAAATTGGAAAAAAAAAAGGGATTAGCTTGAAGAATATTTTTCATATGACTTTGAAAAACCAGTAAAACCATGTGTTAGTGCATGCGATTGTTTGTACAGCTTTTCTGGAAAGAGTTTTGTGTGTTAAGCTCTTAGGAGATTTACTTAATGAATATATGTACTCATTTACTTCTTTCTGACACGTATTATTTTGATTATTCTGACGTCTATTACTTTGATTGCTGTGTTCACACTGCATGGCATCCATGGGGAGCTGCAAGGGAATATTCTACATATTGAGAGGAAAAAAATTGATTGCCTAATATAGTTGAGGGATTGTAGTAGTCTGTGCTGCTCCTTTTGATGGTTTTATATTAATTCATCGATTGAGAGCAAGTTTATCTTATTCCCCTATTTTGTTCACAAAGCAGCTTCCGCAAGCTGGATAGCAATTTGTCTGCATAGCACAATAACGTAATGCATCTCCTGTGGTAGCTGGAGCATTTTACAGCTCAACCATCCCTTGACAGCTTTGTGTGTTGACAGTTTCAATAAATGGTCCCTCATGTAGGATTTTGCTAATGTCTCCTCAGCTCAGCAGCTCTTGCATTTTCCATGAACTGGTGGACACCCCAACTTTTCCTCCTCCTTATGTTAATAAAAGGCATAACATTCCCCATCCTGGACTCAAGTCTTACTTTATCTTTGTTTTTTTAAGTGGCTGATGAAGTTATTGTTAATTTGTCTCAGAAGGCAAAAGTCTGTGGAAAAAATCTAGTAGATGGTCACAGAGACAAGAGGGTTCTCAGAAGTGCCTGAGTTAATAGCTCTATAATGAGTTTGAGGGTAACAGTGGAGAATGACTTGGGATCCGAACTAGACCATTCCTTTACAGAAAGGAGCCTGTCTTATGTCAACTCCTGCTTGCTTCTCATCTCCATTCAAAATTGTATTTTGCTGATGTTTGAATGTCATGCAAATTTTCATGGAATTTTCTGTCATTGATTCTTACAGACCTATATGAAAAAGGAGGCAAAACTCATTCAATATTTTATTTAATAGCTAAGCTAACATTTTAAATTATTGTTATGAGTAACAAAATTTATTTAGAATTAGTGTTATTAGACCTCACTATATTTGTCAGATACATTATTTGTTGATCTGGTCCAGCTACCAGAACAGGCAGATTCACAAGCATCTTTCAGAGATTATTTTTAATAGTCTTTTCTGTCCCTTTCCTCCAATTATTTACTTTATAATCAACTACAGGGATGCTATAAAATTACTTGACTGTGACTCAGACTCCCTCAATAACACAGCATAGATACTTTCATTCACTCAGGCTACCTTATCATGAGCTCTGTTCTTTTCCTAATGGACTAGAGAAAAAGATACATAAAAATATACAGTGCCATTTGCTCTGTTCTTTTATTAGATGCTGATATTAGAGCTAGGAACAACAAAAAGCAGGGTGAAATCTAACTAATTCCTTGTTTCTCTCTTGCAAGAAATACAAGGAAAATGAAAAGGAGACTATGTCCTACTCCAGTGTACTTAAAACTCCTTCAAGCACTAAAATATGTGGATCGTTCAATTTATGAATGTGTATAAAGCAGAATAAAAATCAAGATAAAAAAAGCTATCCTTCTCCCTTAGCTAGCCCATAATCACCTCAGAAACTTTTTTTTTTTCTCCAACAGATTCTTTTAAGTGCCAGAGGAACTCAGCCACCCACACCCCATCACATTCCTGAAGTATTTAGGCTTCCTTTATCCTATAATATCATTTAAAAGTCTCACTCATAGTTATTGAATATATGAATCCTTCAGTTATAAATAATTTTCAGTCCTTTGGCTGGACAAATTTAAGAAAGAACCACCTAATAAACCCCTGTGAACAGTTACTCCGAGAGCACTGGTGTAGCTTGCAGCTATCCCAGTCTGGAGCAAAGATGCATTTAGCTCATCCTCAGCTCCCCCCATGGAGGTACCTGTGTAGGGACACAACCTGCACTGCCTGGTGGGTCAGCACCTGCTGCAACTTGTGCCTTCGCAGTGCATACTTTCCAGCACAGCACCAGTGCAATCCTGCTCATTGCAATACACTGCAGAGAAGTGAAGGTTTGATATATCCTTAAGGCATCATAGCCAAAGACTACAGCCATGTGGAAGCACCCAGGCTCAGATGTGGAGGGCTAAAATTTGATTTAATCCCTGTCTCTAGTGTGTGCTTGTGTGAGGGCATTAGGCTTAAAGATACTGATGTACTTCAGAATAGCTGGATTCGAGTTGCAGACTATGATCCCAGCACAAGCTATACATCTCCCAGAAGATTTTTACAACTATTTTCTCCTCTTGACATGATTGCTGCCCTGTAATACAAATAGCTCTGACATAAATCATAAATCTACTACCCACCCCTATTCCTTCACTTCTGCCTTTTTCATATTTTCCCAATAACTGATATCTTAGCCACGAAAATTACCCCCAGTTATTCCTGCTGCTTCATAATGTCTTTTATCCGCTAAGATTTCTTGTTCTGTTTGCTATTATCTATACTCTTTGCATGGGTGTGTAGACACTTTCTTTCATTAATAGACTCCTGACAATATTATTCATCTACTGTTTCAAAACAACTTCATCTTCTGTCTTAGGTCTGGGCTTGCAGATTACCTCCCAAGAATACCAAGCATCCTCATTAAGCACTGGCAAGATGTGAGGGGACCTGGTGAGCTGTGCCTGGTCAGCTCCCCACAGCTATACCAGGGACCCTGGCACAGAAGTACTCAAGTTCAAAAAATGGTGCTAGAAGGAGCTGCTTTACCTCTCAGAAAGGCTGGTGGCAGAGACACTATAAGTACTTGTATAAGCAAAGATTGCTGGAAAACAAGCTGTCTCCCAAAGTCTGTTCTGTGTGGTGACATTGGATTTGTCTTTAAGACCTTTGAATCAGACAACTTTATTCCGTCTTCTTTTAATCAGATTTGCTGAGAAATCATTCCCTGGTAGAAAAGCACAGGCTTTGTGAAAGACCCTTCAGTGAGGTTCTTAGATTGAAAACCTTGCAGCTGGTCAGCACACGGGCATAAGGCGTGTCTTTTGACAACCTTAACATATATTAATATATTTATGTTGCTTTCAATGGAGCTAAACTGAATACATAACTAAAACTTTGCAGTCCTGTAAAAGGTAACATAGATGGGCACGTGTGTCCATAAACATAGGAAACGCCATTTTGACTGCCACTGTTGTCATTGCTTCATACAATTATCACTAAAATGAGCGCTGCAGAAACGTTGCGAGAAAAATTATGATGGCCATGATAAATACACTGTACAAATCCACCCATTAAGTGTGATTTTTGCCACTGAATTCCATCAGGGGCTCACCTCTGTTATAGTCCAACTCAGCACTGTGATTATCCGCATAACAGTTTATAGACTATGTGACTTCCCAAAGATAACCTACTTCAGGTTGAGTAACTGCTGTTGATCTACACAGGAAGGTTTTGTTTTTTTCCTGAGTGCTTTAACAATTGAGAACAATTAAAAATTTACTTTCCTACAGAGACAGAACTAGGAAAAACCCTAAGTGCTAACTGATAGCCTGGTATTTTGTTAATCACTTCTGACAGGAAAGATGTTGTGTTTTAGGATAGAGGAGCTGGATCAATCTCTTCTGTCACAGACAAGTGACCTCAGAATTGGTCTATCGATTATGCCGCAGAGAATATCTCTAGATCTCTCATTTGAACTGCTCTACTTTCTATTAGTAATTAAACACATCTCAAAATAAGGGCTTCGGTGTCAGTCTCCCATGTGTTCATCTACTGTAAAGGTGTAAATAACTGTGATGGACAGCAGGTTCATTCATTCTATGGCATAATGTCTATTTGCTATTTATAAAAAAACAAAAATAAAGCAAGTCCAGTACAGAGTTAGTCAGGTAGATAGACTGATCATTCAGTTGATCAATATATGGTTTTTCAGTCAAAACCATACGCCCAAGTGCATCGGCCTCCAAATGCCTCCCTTCCTAAGATGGAACCTGTACCAAAACATAGTACAGATCTTCTAAAAACTTGCATACTTCTACAAAAATTTTCATTGACAACAAAATAATCAACTATTAAAATTCTAACTCAAGCGTACATTTTTTAGAAAAATGAGTAAGTTAAACAAAAGGAGCAGTAAATTTCAATATTCGTAACAATACTTATTTGCAAGTCCCCAACAACGCAGAAAGGAGTGATTTATGTTCATCTGTGCTGCTTAAGCAATGTTCTGACACACTGATTTTCAGCTGGTTTTTTAAACAAAGGTCCTTTTCTGCAAAAAGAAAGCAATGGAGCATCCTGCATCCCCTACCGTTTTATGCTTAAGAGAGGCCATAAGGGAATTGGATATTTTGCATAAAGAAAACAAGATAAAATGAACTTAATTTTCACTTCACAGAAATAATAATTCTACTGAAGGCAAAGGAGTCCTTAAATTGGGAGACTCTGATGATGGCCCTGGAGCTGAGAGCAGCAGGTACCTGCTGGCACACAGCAGACAGCTAAACTGGGATATATTTGAGTAAATTCTGTATGAATGGCTTGAGGCTGCCATGCTCTTTGCTACATGAACTGAAATCTGCTGTCTTAAGAGCCCTCATAGCTAAAATAATTTTTCAGCCTATAAAATATGGCTGGGAACACCTATACTCTCCTATCAGAGGGCTTGACCATGAGGCTGGCAGGGCATTATGCCCTCCCACCCAGTGCAGGCAGCTGGGGGTGAGAAAGGCTGCTCTGGGTCTTCCTCCACACCCATATCTAATAACTTCTTCAAGGCCACAGAATTATTCCTGATTCTTAAAGCCACCTTCATTTCCTAAAGTGTTGTGTAGCACTAAAGTGTGCTGTTAAGCTGCTGCCATGTTTTTCCATTCTGGTAGAAATTATTGTTCTATAAAGTTTGATTTTAAGAGTGCATTCTGGCATCCATTTGGGGAAAAAGGCACTATATAAAAGCAAAATCAATATGAGGGACAGTTATATTTCCTGAGCTTTTTCATTAGCTATAAAATATATACATTCAAGAAGGGAGAGGGAAACTGTCAATTTTACCTAGACTGAAGGAGGCCAAGACAAAGCACAGAAGAATATGCACGAATGTGCACTGCCAGGAGTATGAACTGTGCAGCTTTGCTGGGAGCAGACAGATCTCTGCTCTCACTACACCCAAACACTTCTGCAAGACACTGGCCTCTGCTGTGACAGGTATCAAAACACCAGAAAAAAATACAGAAATATATGTATTTTGGTAAAGGAGGCATTTCTTGGCTTGTTGACAGTTTTCATTAAAGCCACACTGACTGTTGGCTGAATATTCAGAGGGAAGTTGTGCCTTTGCTCAGCACTAAGAATGAACTGAAGAGCAATACAATAGTGCTGAGCCAAATTCTTCCTTAAATCCCCCTTAAATCTGAACTCCACCCATGCTGTCTTTGTTCTTTTCTCCCAAAGTATACCAAGATATTCTTTTGACCTGAGCAGGCTGTCCTTTCAAGCATCCTTGGGTAAACCTCTCATCACTTCATACAATATATTTTCTAAGATTTTCAAGCACAGAGCTGGAACAGATTCTGAAAACCTGTAATCTGTATTTCTACAATAATAAGCTTAAAGATATTGCAGTGAATTTTTGCCAAAACCAAATCATTACTACTTCATTAAAGCCCAGAAGAAAAATTAAAATTCATCTGGCTATATTAGCCAGTATTCTAACACAGGTTACTAAACCATAAGAGCAAGCACCTTATTTTATCTTGGAGTAAAATTTCAAATCAGAGTGTCTTTTCAGTATCAGTACACTATTATGTGAGTAAGAAATTGCACAGAAGCCTTTTATTTTCCTCTAACACAGGCCTTCTATAATGGCATTTTCATTAGCAGGAAATACCTGTTTTCTGTGGAAAAATAATTTGTCTTATTTTTTGAAAACTGAATTACCCCTTCTAAAAGATTAGCTGAAAAAACACTGTATAAATTTATAAGCTTTCCGGACTAAATACAAAGTTTTGCTTCTTTCCGGTGACCCCTAGTGATCTATTTTGTGAGAGAGTTTGAGTGAACCCAACAAGTTACTTATTTTTGAAACTCAGATAAGGCATCTGGAAGATTTTATCAGTGTGATTTTGCCACTAGCCCGTAATTCAGGGAACTGGGAAATAAAGGTCCAGAAAACTTATCAGCATGTAATTGCTCATTTGAAACCCAAGTGAAGCTGCAAAGGAGCACACAAGCTGACAATAACAGACAGCACTAAATAGCAGAAGAGCATTTGTAGGACAGCCACAGCATAAAATTGGTCTCTTGGGTTTAACATACCACTTACACTACATGATTACCACCAAGAAGCTTCATGTATATCTCCCCATGTTTTTCTTTTTGCCTTATGCTGTCAGATTTGTTATTCACAGAAATTCCCACCTTGTTCTGGCTTCTTAGGACTGTCAGTGAGGTAAGATAGCAAAGCAAACCAGAATTGGGTTGCAAAAATAGGGGAAAAGTAGCCATTAAGTGGAATTTCATTTTTATTATCACAGATGTCTGGCATACAGATCAAAACTTATCTCAGACATCTTTCTAATGCACCTTCATGAAATGGATTTTTCTTCCTGTTTGCACGACCATTAACATTATGTGACTGAGAGGTGTAGCTTGTTGAACATGTAATTTCATCATGAAAGAGTGCTCCTTGCTGTGCATACACTGCTGCATTATAGGAAAGGTTGGGTTTAAAAAGATCAAGCCTCCAGATAGCACTGCCCTGCTCCTGCAATTGTATGTTATGTCTCATAGAAATAAGGGACATTTGTCCCCGATTCATGCCTCTCAAGTTAATAACTACAAGATGAACTTTAGCAAGATGCTTTGGTGGCATTGTGCCATCTATCAGTGTCCCAGGACTTCGCTTTTCTCATACCCTTCCCAGAACCCACCTCGTCCCAATATCCACAGTTTCCAGTCTCCAGCTCCTGTTCAATCTTCACCTGGGCAGCAGTTGGAGCTTGGACTTTGCCCCAGCACCCTTCTCACTCCAGGGGGAAGGGATAGGAGAGTATTTCTTGCTTTGTCTCTCTTTGTAGCAACAAGGCAGAACTTTACATTTTTAGCAGTCCTGTTGCACATGTCAGTACCCTGAGTTTTGGTTTGATACCAAATAAAATGGAAGAGTGTGTCTATTTCCTTACACAATCAACTCCATTGATTTTCACTAGGAATAGACCAGCCATACAGAACACAGAGTTGGGCTCATTTTTGTATCCTAACAGCTGCCTTTAGACCCATTTTCATTCAAAAAAAACCATTGAGACCTTACATGTCACAGACTCCTATTGCAGGTTTTTTTTCATTTCTTCTCTCAAACCAAACTGTTGAAAAAATAACATTCACCATCTGAATATTTTCTTTGCTAATGTGAAGAAAGGCAAGAAAATATCCCTTCTGTTTTTACAGCAGAAAGATTTATCACAGCTTGCTAGATTCTGGAGTGATTAAGTCATATTAAAGACATAACTAAAACAAGTGTTTGATTTCTGGCTCCTGAAATTTTATACTTGGTTCAAGAACATGTTTTGATTTTGAATATGATAATATTTCTTCACTATAATACAAACATTGCTCTCCTTCCACAATTGGTCACAATGAAGTCAATAAAATATGCACAGAAGAAATGCAAGCAGCATTTGGTTCAACATAAAAATTGATAATGTAACCACCTAAAAAAATGCTTTTTATCATCATCAGTTTCTCCTGGTTTTTTATAGTTTTCATTGAGCAAAACAATCCATTATACTTGAAATTCATGCACATTCCCAAAGCCAACAGTTAGTACAAGTCAATTTTTAATTATGATATTTTTATAAAACCTACAATTTATTTCCTGATTTTATAAAACACTTCAAACAGCAAGTCATCAATATAAATTATGTAAATCTCAAATGACCCCACAGTCATTAATCTGACTGGATTTCACAGTGAAATATAATATAGCAAATAACCCACTAGCTGACACTACAGAGCAGCAAAGATGGCTACAGAAGTGATGTACAATGGAAAATCACTCTTTTGTCCTAGACAAAGTGTGATTTTTAACCCTTTAAATAAACTTATGATTATTTTTAGCATACCTGTTGCACTTTCATATTTAGGGCCAAAGGCAGATGGGTCTGATAATTCAAAGGGGGAAAAAAAAAAAGGAAAAAAAAAAAAAGAACAGCTTATAATCTATATCACTGGGCAAAGAGCAACAAAACCCTCCTCAAAAATCTTGAGCTTTACTGTCAGCCTGCCTGTGAACTTGTCCCCATCCCATTTCTACAGAAAACCGCAGTAAATCTTGTCAGCAGCAGAACAAATTCTGCCCAGGAGGACTGAGAGCAACAGTCACCCCTTGGTAGCAGCAGCAGCCTCCTGCTGGTTCCCAGCCATCCTTTCTGCTTTGAAGGAAAAGCAAAAAGTGTCTGTTGTGCCAAACCCCTTCCCTAAGGCTTTTCCCTGATACAGCCCAAAGGCTGCAGAGCTGCTAGAAAGCTATTTCCCCCAGCCTGTATGAAGCACAAACTCACCCTTCTCCTTCACACCTCACGCTACTGCTCCTTCCCTGGGCTCACCGCCCAACAAGGGCTCCAGCAACTTGTGAGGCAACCAACACCTGCTTCTCTCAGTTAACCCTCTTTGTATGTGCCTCCTTTAAAGCCTCTTGTTTGGGTTCCCAGCTGTTCTCCATTTTGGTGGCCACCTCAATCCTTTCCAGCTGCTATCTCTTTAGGCACAGCTGTACTGGCTCCATCCTCATCCCCTGGCAGAAGCCTTCTGCCTTCCCTTCACTTTTGTGCATGGACATCACCTGTATTCTCCTGACTTAATGCTATTAAAATACCCTTAAAGTATGGAAAGAATGAGAAGATGGCAGTGACAAATGAGAGATTTTCTGGTTTGGTTTGTTTGGTTTTGGTTTTCTTGTGTTTGTTTGGGTTGTTTTTTGTTTTGGTATGGTTTTTTTTGTTTGTGTACAGGTGAGAGGGTCATGGGATTGCATTCTTCACTAAAAAGAGTACTTCGTGTGTCTCATCTCTTTTTCTTTTAAAAGTAAGATGTGGTTATTGTCTAAGTCTCTAGTCTACATGAGCTAACATCAGCCAGGTACGTGTAGATCTAAAAGGAGATGTACTATTAGAAAGCAAAATATCCTGGCTGTTAGACAATTTCCCCATACTCTTCTTTCTTCAGCACTTGAAATGGTTCCCTTTCCTATTTACAGAGTAAGTTATACAGTCTGTACTTCAGTTCATATTTTTTGAACTTCAGAGGCTCTTCTCCATATTATAGCATCTCACAGGCAAATGCATATCCTTATTTATACTTCTTATATTAACCCAGTTACATGGTGGCAATAAAATTCCATAATAAGAAATAAGTGCTCTCATTGCATGTTCACAAAGCTCTCCAAAGAACAGAGGAAGAAGAGACTATAAGTCTCATAAATCCGGCTTAATTTATTCATAGTAAGAGTCTACAAATCAGACATATTTATATTCCAGAATATTTATGATAAGATGGTGAATGTATAAACCCTCCCCCAACAATAATTCAGTAATTGATGATAAAATAACAAAACAGATAATAGTTTTTTATTTTTTTAATCAAAAAGTGAAATATTATAAACAATAACATGGCCTGTAGGCATTAAATCAAATCAGCAGTGGGCGAGGGCAAGAATAATGTTTCAGAACTTCCAGAGCTCTCTGATCCCCTGAACCAGAACATTCCAGCTTCAGTAGCTGCAGTAATATGCAGATATTTTCTCTTCATCAAATATACCCCAGTAACCTGTCGAGGAGATTTTATGCATCAAACTCATTTTCAGTCTCCAGAACGTTTTTCAGGTGTTGCATCCACAAGAGAAATGGGGTGGTGTGTTAGATCTGTCAGTCCAGCCAGGGTGGTTGGAGGTAGGTTTGGGTTTTTGCAAGACACACAGAGGAGGACTTGTTTTGGTCACACCCAGGTTCTGAGAAGATATACTGGAAAGAGTATTTGGCAAATGTCACCATGCAGAGCTCTTTCGGTTACATTATAAAAACCGCTCCTGTACGAACCACGTCCTTGCTCTTGCTCAGTCCAAGTCCCTTGTTAACAGAAGCAGCCATCAAATCCATCCTGCAAATTAGTATTTTGCTCAAGTCACCCAGATCTTTACCTTTCAGTAGGTAGAAATTCCTTATTTTCCACCCCAACTATGTTCACAGATGTTGCTCCGAAAGCAGATGTTCTCACAACACCGTTCTCCCTTAGCCTACATAGTTCCCTTCCCTGCTATGTATGTATCAGCAACATGAAATGCATCCTCAGTCTCCCTTTTGCTAGGCTAAGCAAATTAATTTTAATCTCTACTTACAAAGCAAGCTCTTCATTCCCCTGATTATCATAATAGCCATTCCCTCTGCTTGCACAAATCTGAACATGTACGCAGGGATCCAAATGAGGTCTATTCAGAGGCATTAATTTAACTGTTGCTCTACTGTATTTTCAGCACTGAAAGTAGCTTTTCACATTACAGTGGAAACATTCACCTTGTGATCAGATAGTATATCCTTCTTTTATTGACCCAGTTCTATTGTTAATTCTCAAGCTTGCTAATGTACTGCTCTGCCCTGGAAGTATTCAAGTCTCATTTGTATGTGAACAGGACTTAAAAGGGTTTTTGGAGATAATTCTAGATAACAGCATATAAGACGCGCACACTCAATTCAATGGTATTTGTTAGAGCAAGGAGGAAAATGTATGTGCTGCAACAAAGGAAATTCTGTGACTCAGCTAGAAAGGTAAAAAGCAGGAATCCAGTAAATATCAGTCTTTTGAGATAATAGCTTTCACTGTTCAGCTATTCTTCACTAATTCCTTATCTAAAGACTCTGTGGCACACTCTGAGAGAGAATTCAACCTGCAGAGCCTCACAGGAGAAAGTGATGTGCACTCTACACCCACTTTTCAGCCACTTAACAATTATCAATTCTATTTGTTGATCATATAGATTGGAAATCAAGCAAACGAGCCTTTCCTATCTAGAGGGAAGGTTCTGATTTACAGTATTTCTGCTTATGGAACCTGGTTCTCCTGTGTCAAGTTGTTCAAGCGTGTGTCAAGGTCAATTTTCTATGAGGTTAGAGTGGCCAACAATGCAAAATTGGTGCTTGCATGATTTCGTGTGATTATGAAATTCTCTTGCTGCTTGCTGGAATTCCCACACAACCAATCATTTCTGCTTTGCTCTTTCCCATTTCAGTCATTGTGAAATGCTCCAAAAACTGTAAATGCAAATGCAGATCAGCTTTCTTCCCGACTGACAGCAGCTTACAAAACTGATGGTGAATCCCTTCGCAGCTCTGCCTTTTTTTTTTTTTTTTTCCCAGGCATCCTGGTGAGTCTGTGTTTCTCTAGGAAAAACAAGGCATGTGGTCTGGCTTGTTAAAAGTCAGCCTAGTGAGTAACATACCACGCTGCCAAAGGCTATGGGGTTTTGCCGCCTCCACCTCCCAGAAGAACATACCATGGATATGTCTGGGAGGGGCCAATCCTATCTTATTCTTTATAGTCACAACAGGCTTTTACAAAAACAGAAGGTGCTGCACAGGGCTCGAAGAAGCAGAGCAGCAACCCCATAGTCTGTCACAGTCCCCTGACCCTTGCTATGCACAAAATACAGGGAAGCTGGGCAAAATATAAACATGTTGGAATGAAATGGCCTTTTTCTAGAGTGAAAGGAACAAGTACTTAGATACTGATTTTATCCAAGAGCTGTAGGAGAAGATTGCTTACTGCTGAATATTGTCTGCAGAGAGCCACAATCTTGCTCTCACTCAGCCTAGTGATGCAGTGGCATTCATGCTTTATTTCAGTATTCAGCAAGCTTTCACAGTTACCATACGGAGGGTAATACTTATGTATTACTTCCTGTATTTGACTTGAAGAGGCAGATGAATAAAACTAAATAAATGTCAGCTGTTAGACCATGGGACTTAATGTGGTTTTGGAAGCAGGCGATGGAAGTTTTAATTGCATACAGAAAGATTTCAAGATCATTGAGATCACTTCCATCTGATGCTGAAGACTGGGGTGTCCCAAATCAAACACCAAAATGTGCAGCCAGGCACAGCACCCATTTTACTTAGTTCGCTTCTTATGAGCAGTAATGCCCAGTAATGAAACAGCCAAAAGCCCAGGTGGCTCTCCTGCAAATGTACATGTTAGAGCCTTGAGACCTGATCCTGCAGCTGCCAGCTTCACCCTGTGAAAACCATTAGCAGCTGGCTTCACGTCTAGAAAAAGAAAATGAAATATGCTGCATTTTCACAGCCATCAATCAGCTGCTGCAGTGCCAGGAAAGCTTCATAATGATGTAGATATTGTCAATTGACTTTGAAAAAAAAAAACCAAAAACACAAAAACAACATTCTTTTGAGGAGAGAAACATGTAGGCAAAACCCAAGAAATGATCTCAGTGTGCATATGGTAGCAATCCCTCCCTTATCTGGACTGGAAGGGACTGCGACCAGAAAGCAGCTCATGTACCTAAGGACAGCAGCAGGAACTGGAGGACACATTTCTCAGCACCCTTCTGCACTACTTCCCTGGAGCTGTGGCTGTGGGCTCGTCCCCATCCTTACATGATTAGATGAGTGACTTTGCTTGCGCTGCTGAGTTCTCTGTTATTCGTACCGAGAATAAAGTTCAGAGAGCAGAAGACCTTAAAATGAAAAATGAAGTTGGAAAGATTAGATTTTTATAGCAGACACAAGTAAACATGGTGGAGAGCAATACAAAAGTATTAATAAACAAAATGTTACTCTTTGGGTTTGGTTGCTTTTTTTTCTTAATATTCTGCAAAATGAAAGTTATCAGCAGCATTGCTGCTCTTAAATGTATTTCCAATGATTTGTCTGCATGTCTCCCTTTTTATTATCTTTACTGACTTCCTGACAGAGATACTGAAATGTCTGGCATGACTCATGCTGTGAGCAATCCTTTTGTGAGAACTGAATGAAACCAGGCTGATAAGAAGGGTGATTTCATTAAAAAAAACCAGCCAGGTGACTGGTTACATGCGACATTATTGAAATTATGCAGGCAGAACTGTGACACTATCATATTGTTTTAGATCATGTTTTCATAGTGCAGGAGAAAGTATCTTTGCCAGCCCAGTGGAGAAAGGTTGGAGATGATTGAAGTAAAACAGCGGGAGGAGGCTGATATGATTAAGTCACATAGCCAACTGCCCATGTATAACACAGTAATGGAGGTGAAAGTAGAGGGCAAACTAAAATTAAGTCGAAAGGACACAGGAGACAAAAGGGTACACAGAGAGGACAAGGAAAGGATGCACAATGAGCTGATTTGTACAGCAGGTAGAGTGCAAAATTTTCATGCCCCTTATTTAGCTATTTCCTGCTAACATTGATGTAAAGGCCGTACTAACTAGTGCTGGAATGGACAGCCTGTTTAGCGAGCAGGCATGGAGAGAGACATGTTTAATTAATTTTACAGTTGGGGGCAGAGAGGTCAGATGACAACCTGTGAGTAAAATCCCCAGCAGCCAGATTGGACAACAGGAGAAAAAAAAAATAAAATAGTATTTGGGAGAAAACCGGGGTCAGCTCTGGACCCACTGTGGTGATTGTTCACACCTCTTCAGCAGAAGATAAGGTCTTAATTTTGCTACAAGCCACCAGGAAATCTGGGTTGTTGTAAAGACAACACAGTCTACTTTAAATTGTTCCCTCTGGGTAGAACGATGCTAGATACAAGTCACAAAACAGCTGGTCATATGAGCCGTAGGGCAACCAGAGTATCAGCACCATAGTGCTCTCCAAGGAAGAAATGATCTATAAAAAGCCATTAGGAACTTCTGCCATTTGGTACAGGGGCTGCTGTGGGTCACATCATGTCAGATTGTCATTTAGTCCCCAGCAATCTCAAGCAAATATGTTGGGTGAACAGAAATTCCTAAAGTATTATTAAATTGTGAAAAGTATATTATTCTTTCTGCCTGTGCATAAGGAACAAAAACAGAGAACAGTAAGAGGATGCTAGTTACAATCATAGAATCGTAGGATGGTTTGGGTTGAAAGGGACCTTTAAATACCATCTAGGTCAACCAAGTGGGGACACCTTCAATTAGAACAGGTTGTTCACAGCCTCATCCAACCTGATGTGGAATGTTTCCAGGCACAGGACATCTACCACCTCTCTGGGCAACTTGTGCCAGTGTTTCACCACCCTCAGTGTGAAAAATTCTTCCTTATATCTACTCTGAATCTCTGCCCTTTTAGTTTTAAAACAGTTACCCCTTGTTCTGTCACAACAGGCCCTGCTAAATAGACTGTCCCCATTGTCCTTATAGGCCCCCTAGAAGTACTGGAAGGCTGCAATAGGTTCTCTATGGAACCTTCTCTTCTCCAGGCTGAACAACCCCAACTCTCAGCTTTTCTACATAGCAGAGGTATTTCAGCCCTCTGATCATTTTTGTGGCCCTATCCCAGGCAGGAGTGAAAGATCTAACTTCTTTTTTTCAAGGTACAGAAACACTCAGTGCCTTGAAGAAGCCATCAGGACACTCCTCAGCACTTGGGGCAGAGCAAATATTTCCCCTTCCATCTATCGACACACAAAGTTGTGATGGGAAGTGCTCACAAACCAGGAAACCCCAGAGCTAAGATTGTGCTGCCTTAATTTGCAACTTGTGCTTGCAGATTCTCATCCAGTCTTTGTGGCATGACCACACATGGATTTGCACGAGGACTGGCCCTTCCTCCAGTGCCCAGGGCAGGTGGCACTCCATTACCAAGCAGTGAGCCAGTATTTCGTGTCATTCTTACTTGTGAGCACATGGCTCTAATGCACATATGCCACAGAGTAGCAAAAACCATCTTGGAAGTGCCATTCATTTCCTTCTTTATTATAGTAACTGGGTGCTTAATGTGCCATCATTAATTTACTTCCACAGTCTTTCTGGGATGAAGGGCAAATATTATTAATGGTGTCAAGGCAAAGGAAAGTAGTACAGGTCCATTAACAGGGAAGGAGAGAAGGTAAAATGACATAGGGATTACAGATGCATTCAAAGACTTTGTTGCTTCAGTCTTCTCAAAGACATTTAATTATAGTCAGATATTTAGCACAGTTAATTTCAAGACAGTAATAGGAACACAAGCCACAAAAAGCAGAGAGCTGTCGAAAAATGTGTATATCCAGGTTGCCAGTAACTTCTGAATCCACCTTGAGTAATAGCCAAATTGTTATTTGCATCATTAAAAATTATCTTCAAAAACTTATTGAGGAACTCTGAGATCCAACGAAGGACAAAGACAGAAGCACAAATTCAGTACTTAATGTCAAAAAATGAAGAAAGGATGATTTGAGAACCTGCAAACCCTTCAGAGTGCTTTCAATGGAGGTTCCTAATGACTTACAACTTGAAGAGTTATTAGGAAAAATTAACAAGAATAAAATTTGTTACTGAGGGTAATGCACATGAAGCCCAGCAACTCATTAGACCTGTGCACTTGGACTTGAGAGGCCACAGCTGGAGTGCTGTGTCTGGTTTTGATCATCAGACTTAAATAAAGCTGGACAAATTAGAAGCAGTTCAAAAAGGGAGCAGGAAAGTTAACAAGGGGCCTGGAAATGTGATGTGCAAGGAAAGTCAAAAGAGATAGAAGTATCTGAGAGAAGAGAGTCCTGAAAGGGGTTGTCTTTAGTCTGCTAACACAGGGAGTAGAGAAGGCAGCAGTTGATTATTCCCCATAACCACAGACAGCAGAGGAAGAAGGAGAGCAGGCTGACCTTGGCACAGGCAAAGGCTGGACAGTTTCTAACCATGAGAGTTAAAAGGTGGGACACACTTTGTTTGGGAAGGTTGGTGCTCACACAACTCCCTTCAACTGGAGCTGAGAAGAGGATGGGGAAAGCCCCACAGGTGGGTGGCTTAGCAATATTAAATCCTGCCTCAGAAAGGAGGAAAATAAGGTGATGGGAAAAAGCTGTAGTGGATTATTAAGAACAAATTGCAACTATGATATGATTGCCTTCTCTGGCAGCAGTACTGGTCCAGTGAGTAAAAGGCAAGTGCGAGGTGTGATGTATTCTGACTTCACCAGCATCTCCAGACCAACAAGTTAATGGTTTCAGAGACAGGAAAATGGGGCTAAAAGTGTCTCATCCACTGAGGTGTCTGATCTCTGAACCCAGAGCTGCCCAAAGGGGAGCCATGCACAGAGCTGCTCTCCCCTTCTGTGAAAAGTACACAGACTTTTTTCTTTTCACACTGTAATGAAGCAAAGCCCCTTTGGAATGTTTAGCAAAAAGCACTTGGAAAGAGAGGGAAAGGAAGAAAGTTCCTCTTCTCCTTCTCCCCTGCCCCCTCACCAGTCCCCTAATAGCTGTCAGCCCAGGAGATAATGGCATTAATTTGGGGAGTTTTGCTCGGGCAGACCCAAAGGAGAGCCCAAGCCTCTCATTTTGCAGTTTCTCCTGTGCTTTGATTATTCCAAAGCACAGAGCTTCCTCCCTTTTTTTTTTTCCTCCCTTTTTTTTCCTTCCAGCAATTCCGTACTAAAAATCACACAACAATAACTTCAATGGAAAAAACACACTCTGTGAAAACCTCAGCTGTGACCAGTCAACATTTTCCAACAGAAAAATTCTTCATCAGAAAGCTCACAGCCAGCTCTGACATGGAGGTTTCAGTAGCAGCTAAGCTTTAAGTGCCTCATATTTCTGCATATCAGGGTCATCAGTCAGGCACCCAGAAAACGAGGAGCATAAAAGTAATGATCACCTCTGACATGGCTGGAGTGACTTTTCCAGCGTGACACAGGCCCCCGTGGCAGCAATATCAATCACCTCCTCAGGGTAGCGTTCTTGGAGTATTTTTTTTTGTCTCCAGAACATCAATACTAGCCAACATTTTTTAAACACTGTCATCCGTTTCAGTCAATCTTATTCTTCATAATTTCAGTCTCTTTCTATTGGGAAATTTGGAGTGTATTTCATAGTTTGAAGTGTCAAGAGAACAACTGCATCAAGGAACAACATCCTTTCCCTTGACACTTATATGTGTTTGCCTGAGAAACATGTGCAGCAGCAAAATACACACGTCCACCCAAGCAAGAGAGTAACAGTTCTGATGCATCACCACATACTAAGCATCTTTTAGACATACTGAAAAGTTTAACATTAGAAATCTCTGCATGACCAGAGATCATAATTTTTAGGTAGTTTGTAGTTTGATCTTGTTACCCAACCTCCTAGTTATTTTTTTTTTTTTTCCTCCTTCATAACATTTAGATTATTTAGATAAAATCTTAATGGGTAAAGTGACTGCTTTTCTAGCTTTTCCATGCAATTGCCTTAACTCATTTATATGCAATAATCTCTTGTAGAGCTTATACTTTTCACTTTTATCAGCCAAAAAGCATACTGGAATTAACATATGGTATCTCACTCTATTCACTTTATTCTGATTCCAAATACTCAGGGGCAAGTTGTTAGCAGACAGAGAGTAAAACAAGCATGGAAAATCCATACCGAGCCCTAAATAGACAAGGGTGTGAACAAGCCCCCGTCCTGCTGTCGAGCAACAGGGGACTGCTCAGAGCTCTCCCTCAGAGGGACCCTGCAGATATTCTCCTGGGGCAGCACCTGGGGCCCTGAGTGAGAGAATTTTCAAAGATTTTAGGGAATTTCTGCAAGCTGCTCAGAAAGATAAATTCGGCATCAAAGGAATACACTCTTCAGAGAGCACAGACCAAGCAATGGTAATGCCTGTATAGTTCACAAATGTTATCCTACGTGTGGAAAATGAGATTGTATATAATCCATGGTGTATATTGTTGAATGCAGATGGATTACATGACCTTCCCCAGCCCTTTCTTGCCCTAGTTCCTCGGACCTCTTATTGCATTGCCCAGGTGTCCTGTAGTTCCTTGCTCCTGGCTCAGGCTAGACCTTGGGCCAAAAAGGACATGCAGTCTGTTTGCTCCAATGTATTTCTCTCTTTCTCCTTCTAGCTAAGATTTGTCTCATAGACAGGGCTTCTTTTCCCCTGTCAGTGTAAGAGGGGCCAAGTCAGCTGTGGTGTTAATATTACTTGGGCCAGAAGTAGTCATCAATTGGTTTCTTTATACTCTTTAATCTTAACATTGTTTGTTAACAGCTCCAACTCCTACTTGATCTGGCAGAAAAAAAATCAACTTTTATTTTAGCTATTACATATATATATACACACCTATCTTATATAAAGTTTGAAAAGCACACTCTTATACTATCTCCACAGATACAATACACATACATCCATACAATCACATCTCAGTTTTTTACTTCCTGCTCTCACAGGAAAGGAGACTTAGCTTAATGACTATTTGAAGAGCCTTTTGCAAAGAGCTGGACTGCCATTTGTCATGAAATCACAGCCAAAATAACCTGCTGCTGTAAGAAATCTTTGAAAGGATTTTGGAGATGCAAAAATACTGCAAAATTATTATTGCAAATAAAATTCAATCTGTGTAAAAATCTGTGTCATTCTTGGCATGTACTCATGAAGTCCATGGACTATCCTAAAAAAAGGTTTGCCTTGAAAGAGAAAAGGTCATTTTTACTGCCTTAGAAAAGGATTTTAAATGATGGGACACATTCCAAGAATAGGTCTGAAAAGAAAATATGAAAGCTGCAATCCTATGATCAGAGTGATAATGGTTTTGGTCCCTGATTAAAGAGAAATATTCAGCTTTGATGTACTCTTTGTAGTCAAGGAGTCATAATGAATAAGTAACAAATATCAAGAAATGAGTTCAAGAGAAATACAGAAATTAACTGGCTCAGATGACCAGTTCAAGTCAGACCTACACTGTATTATCCATATCAGTGACTGAGACCCTGACAGCAGATCAGACTTACTGTCAACATGAACAAATTTGCATCATGGCTAAGAATTGCAACCTAACAGAGTGCAAAAATGTAGGAAGGGCAGTTGTCACCCAGGACAAAAGAAGAGGAAGACTGTGTCTTGTTGAAGAAATACATAAAAACATTACAGGTGCCATGGATCCAGAGTGGGATGTGTAGCTCAGGGAGTCATTAATGTCTGTGGCAGATCACTACAGTATGGGAGGTGAATCAGAATTGGACATCCTTGCTTGAGTTAGAGGACAGGGAAATGCATCTATTACAGAAGGACCATCAGGAGACCAAAGTGGTGTCCCTGCCTCATGTTCCCATGCAGATGCTGTAGCAATAGTTTAGAGATAAGAAGGATTATCAGGAAAAGCAGTAGGCTGACCCTCCTTTCATCACTGCTCCTGCCAAAATGCCTCTGTGCTCTTTACACTGGGTAATTAGAGTTGGGATAAGTGCCACGCCAAGACACACTTCATTCTTCTGTATATTTATACTGAGTGCATGCATTGCTTTCCTGATGCCAAAGCAGAAGGAGCTGTGTAACATCCACCTTGTAACGTGATGGGGGTCTTGCGGGAGACCTGTGTTTTTGCATCTGGCTGTCCAGCAGTCAGAATAAAAAGAATAAAAAAATAAGGGCTAATCATACAGAGTAGTCCATATGAATGAAGGCAGTTGAGACAGGGAAAACAAAAGCACAAGAGACTGAGCTGCTTGGAGCAAACCCAATGGCATGAGTGCCCTCAGGACCGTGTTTTGAGTGAACAAAGCTTGGGTTAAAATGACACTGGCAACACTTTTCTCTACATCAGCAAGATCTACCTTAGTTTCATTTTGAACATGACAAATTATTTGGCCTAGAGAAAAAGAGGCATATTTTTCTAAAAGTTGAAATATTTCAACATCTTTGCAAATGAAATGACTCATTGCCTCATGTTTCCAAGATATTTAATTTCAGGTTGGAGAAGAGCTTAGTCTGCCTTTCAATTATTACCAGTCTTTGTGATTTTAGAGATTCTATTTCTCTGGAAAAATGGAAAAATTTCATTTTTGATTGAAATAAGTCACTTTTCCTCACTGGACTGGTGAATTGCATATCATCTACCTACTAATTTTTCCATGTGCCAGGAACATCTGTTCAACAGTTGCCTTTTTCAAAATTTACTACAGCACAGTATTATAGCTGTATCTTTCTGTCCCTCCTACATGCAATCTTTTCCTTTCTGCTTTGCTCTGGGTGCTGTCTGTACTTATTGCAGCAGAAAAATGTAGAACATTAGCATCTGTTAATCCTTTTGTACCTAAGTCTTCATATGTTTGGCCAACTCTGCTTTTCATTGTGCCTTCCTGTCTCTGGAAAAGCCTCAAAATTACAGATACGGCAAAATAATCCAAAGTGTAGCCTGGCCCCATGGTACTGCTGGAAGGCTATTTTAGAATTAAGATAATTCAATGGTTTAAGTATGTTTGTTGGATCCCTAGGAGCAAACTTTCATCCCAGTTTGTAAGGATTTAGCCATTCAGTTGTTATTAATACTGAGCCATGCTGCTGAATCTACATGTTCCGTAAGAAAATAACCTAGATTTTAGTGCCTTCCTTTACATTAGACACTTATTTCAGCAAATAATAGAAAGGATGAAACAAAACTTGTCCTTAGCCTACAATTGTACAATGGCATGACAGAGAATGAATGAGAGGCTAAAAAATAGCTAGCAAAGATCTTAATGGTAAATTTCAGCCCTGGCTTTTCTTTCACACCAAATTTGGAAGGTATATGTGGGGTAAAATAGAGAGTTGCCATTTCTGCTACAAGGATAAATTGGAGGTAAGTGAGGGCTGAAATGAAAATGGGAATAGCTGCATCTGAGTCCTGCGAACCCAGCTTGAGTCACCTTGGCAGGCCCAAAGGTTGGGTGGTCTGTTGTTCGTCAAACAGAAACACAGACCTGTTCACAATGGGCTTCAAACAAGAGACAATAAGCCTCATGCTGCATACTTCTGTTGATGAAAAGCTGAATTTTGGACTGCTGAGACCGAAACATGCCAAACATGATCAGCTGCAGAACCAGTCTAACCCATGCAAAAGCCTCCAAAAAGGCCAAGTCAGACTCTAACCCAAAACCCAAAAACGCAATTCAACACTGATTTTTCAAAAGAAATAGAATTAAGTAAGGGTAGGGAAATTCTTTGAGAGGCACAGTGATGCTATTTTTGAGCACTCTTTGTCCCTGAACATTATTCACAAAAAGTGTGATTTTAAGTGTAAAGTTTGCTCAAATAACAGAGAGTGAGAGTCCAGCAGGGACATTTACTCCTACTACAGTGTAAAGTACCTGCCCCACCAAAAACAAGTGAATGCATTTATTCAAAGTAGTTCAGCTTTGATAGCCCACTAGAGCACTTCTCTTTGCTGCACAGTGTGTGGACCAGAAAGGGAGGAGTGCGGGAGCCACCACAACCAGGAGGCTGAGCAGGGAAATGCCTAAATTCCCACAGTGAGACTGGAGCAAGTGACAGTGGGTAAACCTTGTCCTATATAGACTTGGCATCTATCTCATCTACTTCAGAATTCTCATCTGAGAAATGCTCTCCCACAGCAAAGTGCTTCTGTCATAAAGTCTCTTGACATTTTCCACCTCATTACAGCCAGTAAGCAGAGGTTTGGGCAAGGAAACTGGTTTTAATATCCAGCTCCCTGTCTTCTGCTCCTCAGAGATATCATGAGGTAGCAGAACATTCTGGTACCAGACTCATAGGGGTTTTTTTGATGAAATTATGCATTCTCTACACATAATTGAATATGCACTGGTGCAAAATAAAATAAAATAAAAGGAAGGGAAAGAGCTTTGGAAGCTGGCAAAGTTGGCACATTCTTATTTATACTTAATATATAGCTAACAAAACTATACAAAAGAGAGGAGGAGTTTCAGCGGGAGGGGGATCTGCCATGGAATACACAACTGCTCAGGCCATTGTCTCAGCACAAGAGAACTGGTTTCAAGTCAGGGAAAACCAGCTAGCCCCAAATCTGACAGTGAAGCCCAAACCCAGTCCCCAAGTCACACTCCCCCTCCTCTCGTCTGTTTGTTTGCCTTTCACTGCTCTTCTGCCAGGTCTGCTCTGCAGACTGTGCCCCGAGCACATCCAGTGCCTCTCTGAGCATATCCACTGCTTGCAAACAATATTTATATAACTCAATTCGACATCAAGGCTCAAAAAAACTTCATGTGATCCTCATTTCCAAATGCAGAAAGATGAACATTGTGGGGGATGAAAAATAGAAAGCCTTCTTGAGGTCACCTATGAATAAATGTGAACAGGTGTAAGGTCTGCATAGCAGCATGTGGCACCACCACGTCTCAGTCGACCACAGGCAAACCCCTTTTTTATTAATGGCCTGACAGGAGTGTTAATTCAAACTGTGGGGTTAAAAACATCTTTACATTCCTGTAATATTCCACCCACACAGTGGTTACTGTAGGAGATGCAATAGTCAGTCTTGGACACCATCGCTGACTCATGCACAGGTTTGGAGAGGTAGGTCCACAGTGTTTCTTTTGAAGTGGCATATACCTGCTTTAGTGAGAACTACACCTTTTCTGAACTAGGTTAAGAGTAGAAAGGAACAGAAGCAAAGCTGTCAGGGCTTACCTGATATGTTTTAGCTATGTGGGCTTGTGCAGGATATTCGCAGATGCCAGACAGATCTACAAACTCTCTGTTCTCTAAACAACTTAAACACAACACAGAGATGACCACAGCCTGACATTCACCAGGTTTCACATAATCAAATTTTACAAGTTTCTAAAGCAACTCAGCGATGACCGCAAACTGCTAAAGAATAAAGTAACAAATGATAAATTGATTGCCTGCTGTTTCTTTGTGTACTAATTTGTGTTATGGCTTTCCAATCTGAAATTGCATGAGTAGATTTTTTTTTTCTGTTTGTTTTTTTCTTAGTTCAAATTGCAAATGAAATGACTGTGGTAAACTGAATGCATCAAGTGTAATGAAGAATTGATCAATTGTTACGTTGTATGACTTTTCTGAACAGTGGTTTCTAGCCTATCTTCTTAAGATGAAAATTACAGTTATTAGCCAATTACCAAGTAAGAATGCAAAATTGAGTCTTTTTTATAACAGAAAGATGGAAGAAAACCTGAAATGGTGCATGTTTGCTTTTGTAATCGCCTTGTTTTATCTATGGATGGTGATACACAGATAATATTTTCCATTGAATTATTCCCTAGCAAAACAATTAAGTTCTGGTTACTTCCTCCTTCAGTAATGCTATATTTTAAACCATATTTTTCAATAAAAAGTATACCTCTATTCTATAAGGTTAGTCTTCTCTCACTGTTATAAGGCAGGGAGGAGGTAGAGGAGTAGAACTGAAAGCTCAGCATGGAAATGGCTGTATGGAAATAAAGAGTACTAGGATTCATCTTGTCTGGTAAAAAGAAACTATAAATACTGCGTTATCAGTGTCCAAGAAAGAAAGAGAGTGGTTCCCATGGAGAATGCTACATCTGGCAATCTGATTTTCTCTTCTTTACTTTCTAAAGAACTAGAAAATGCCAGTGCTATACCTCCTGCAAAAAGCACCAGCAGCTTGTTGACTGTGCCGGCGGAAATCCCTGTCCCACCCCAGTATGGGAACACCACCCCCTCCCCCAGCCTGACCAGACACCAAGGCACAGACCTCATTCTCTGGCTCAGAAGACTTTCAGAGAACACAAAATCTGTCCAGAACATTTGGAGTCATTTTTAAGTGAGCACAAATTTTAAAACACACAAATCTACACTGTGATCAAAGTTAGTTCAGTGTAAATGAGACAAAAATCAGTTGGTTTACCTTCTGCACAGCTGATCCTGATCAAAACACATCTGCCTATAATATGCACCATATGGGGCAAGAATTGTCTCGTGTTTATCCCTGTGCCTCCCTAATCCCTTGTGTCCTCTGTAAGTATGCATACCTGTACCTTTGGCTCTCGCTGGATGGCCAGGGAAAGGCATTTTGCTTTACGTACATATAATTATGGGGAGTTTTTTTCTTATTATGGTAATTACAACCTAAAAGATTGCACAGGTAGCAGCTGCAAATGTAATGAAGACTCAAGCTGATACCAGCTGAACTGGATTTTCTTTTTTTTTTTTTTTTATCAAAAGGCAGATTATCAGTGAAGTCCTGAAACCTTGCTGGTTTTATGAATACTTCTGCTATTCCTGGTAAATAAGCTGAGATCTATGGAGCAACCCAAGCAGAGATGACCCTAAACAAAATGGAAAATTAGTGTGTGTTAGAACCATGAATGGGGACTAAAGGTCCTCTAAATAAAAACAGTAAATGCATTTATCTGGAGGTCTCCTTTCATAGGAACTGGAAGCCATGCTCTTTCACGGCATGAATTGGCATCAACAGATCTTGTTCAAGTGCTAGACACAAAACGGGGGGCATTTTCCACAACTAGAGTTACAACATTCCCCTGAAATACTGCCATGGCTGAGGCAAACTGCTGGCTGAAATTGTAACCATTCTGTTTCTATAGGAGGAAGGCACTGATGCATTTTAATTTCAAAAATAATTATGACTATATGTACAGAAACCGTATCGTTCGAATGTTGAAGAAACAAACACTGAGGATTGCTGATAAACTTGGTTTCTAGAAATCTATTAGACTTAATGTCGCACTTCCACGGTTGGGAGTACACAGCTTTATCTTATCACGCTGGCCAGGCAGGCTGCCGACTATTTCTAGCTCATGACCTTTTATTTTAATATTTTAAATCCATCCACAGTGCTATAATGCATGAGAAGGTTTTTAGCATCCGCAGCAGGAGCTGCTATGTGCTCAAGCCCATTTTGCATCAACTCTCTCCAAGTTTTGAAGAGTAGACAGCCTACAAGGGGATGAAGGACAGGGTCAAAGAAAACCTGAATTTTTGTAGGAAGGTGGGGAGATCCTTCCAGGTTTGTGCATTAGTTGGGATGTGGAGCGTATTCACGTACATTGCTGCAGAATGGTAAAGAATAAAAGCCTTACTCCAAAGGCAAGAACAAACCAAACCATTCTTCCTAAATGTCAAAACCCTGACAGAAAAGCCCATTATAAACACGTGAGGAGCGTGCGGCTGCCAAAACCACTATTGTGCCAGTGAATAGGATGAATAATACCAACGAATAATAGCAAAACAATAATAGGAAAAATTGCCTCGTCACCCTGCATACATTAGGAACTAAATCACACCCAGGACACATGCACAAATCTGGCATTTGGCAGCGCTGAGCTGCCTTCATTCGGAGTCCCCTTATCTTTCCGCCAGTCTCTGCTGCATCCTGGATGCACTGACAATAAGTTAGTGGTGACTCTTTCCCTGACACTGTATCATCCATATACAGAATTAAATTGAAGAAGTGGGGGGAAATGTGGCCAAAATTCATCATTTGTCATGGGAGCAGTCTGGAAAAATGTGTAGCTCACAAATTGTAATTAGCCCACATCGCAGTTGAGGCATGGAAACAGCTCCAGCTCTCAAAGGGGTAAACCATGGAAATCAAATTTCCATCTGAATAGAGCCCAGTGGGTTCTAAAATCAAAACATTTGAGTTCATTTTTGCTACTGCTATTTAGGAAAGGTACATTTGCAAGTGTATGTTCAACTGAGATTAGGAGGTAAGAAAGAACCTTTTCATTTTGTTTCACTTTTTCATTCTGAGGGATGAGAGCAAAATAGACCAATCAATAACAATAATTATAATTTTCTTTTTATTGATTGCTCAGAAGTCCTTAAAGGCACCATCATTAACTTAGAGATAACTTGAGGAAATTTATGAGGTTCTTAATTCTCTTCTGACATGGCAATAGCAAGTGACTTCTATATTCAGATGCTCAGCCTTCCTGGCTCTGAAGCTGAGCCAGAATTAACAAGGATGAGACTTGGTAAAATTTAGCAGAGTAATTGACACAATTTCCCTCGTTGTTTTTTCTGACTGGCACCTTGAATAGATGAGCCTATATTTTGCAAAACAGAGGAATTACAGAGTTCACCTGTCCTGTCCAGCTGCCTGTTCCCTTTTATCCATGTGATCATGTGTCATCCCTCTTGTGCCCACCACATTATTTGTGAGCAATTTTCACATTGATGAGAGATGACAGGTAACAAGTCCTAGAGACCAAAACATTTTAAAGGACAACACTTCTGCTGGTAACTTCTTGGCTCATCCAGATCAGTTGGCCATGCATGCTCTGTCCCTGAAAACAAATACTCCCTTCCTTCATCCTCTCCTTTTACAGAGCACCAAAGAAAGAGCTTTTCAAGCACATCTTCTGTGACAGTGCTCCAAACTCTACTTTAAACTACCCAGAACTTCCTCAGACTTTGCTCATGTTTCTCACAGGGATCCCTTGTTCTCACCTACTTTGTAGGCCTCTCTTGACACCTCTTCTGGCCCTGTGAAAAATGTATATCTGCCTCTATCTGCATCCACCTGTGTGAGATGTATGCAGTGCATTATTCTGCAAAGCATTCAGCAGAAACACAGACTAGAAGAAAAGTTTCATATAATCAATTCCTCCTTTCTAAACCACAAGTTAAAAATAGAAATGCAAGCTGAGATAAGAGATGCTAACATGAATACATAATTGTTTTCTCTGGAACTGAACACTGGCCCTTGGTTTGTCAATAGTATATTGCTTTACTTCATAGAGGAGCAGGGTGATAAGTGACCTGGTTCCCAGGCAAATGAAAATTGGATGCATCATACAGACAACATCTTGAGATCACTTGAGGATTTTTTTCTTAACTACACTTCCTCTCGGAGCCCCATTCTATCACCTTTGCAGAGAGAAAAAGAATTCCCTAACAATTAAGCAATAAACTCACTAATCATGACTGATGGAAGCAACCTCTAGTAACAGTTTCAGTTACATACACCAAAAGTACAAAATATCAAGGATGTTGTGTAGAGCATCCATGGGACTGAGGGAAGAAGGAAAGGGATAGCTTCCGACATGGCTGCCTTTCTCGTTGGTGCTTGGACCACACTCAAGCTGCAGGAAGATGTATTGTGTTTTGTTTCTGAACATAGCAGATCCCCAGAGTTGAACATTCTAAAGCCTGTCCTGAAAGAAGAGTGCTTACTCTGTAAGACATACATGTGAAAGAGTCTTTAATTGCTTGCAGAGTTCCCTGGGTTACAAGAAGATATCTTATTTTCAAAACAGAGTAATAGCAAAGGGGAGGGGTTAAGCAGCAGACTCCAAGAAAACCATGTTCCTGCTTGACTTGATTTTCCTTCTTCTTAAGTTTGTTTGTTATTCAGTACAAATTGGATGTATGAAAAATGTCTTGTTCTTTTCAGCAGGTGCTCAGACTCTTCCTGGGTCAAATTTTCTATAATTACATTCATTTTACACAATGGTTCACTTATCTCTATCAATTTTGTCTTATGAACACATTATGACTTGTTCAAGGCCTGGCCATTATGAGTAGGTGGTGTTTATACAATGAGTTTCCTTATCATTTCAGTTCAGTAGGAGGTTCTTCTGCTTCAGAATTATCTGAAAACAGCTTTATTTATTAGCTATGAATGGTTTTTATAAAATTATTATTTTTTTACCTGCCAGAGGACCACACATGGTTCAAACACTTTTATGTAGTGATCACTTTGACAATCATGACTAATTTCAGCCTCTGAATATTTTTAAGAATACATATTTTTTGTCATCAACATGCAGAATAATTGCACTAAAATCTTAGCAATTATTGGTGAAATAATGCAGCAACTTTCATCTGTAATAAACTGTCAGATGTTCCTTAGCTACAAATGCCTTATCTTTTAGTAGATTATCGTTCACCTGGAATTTGCATCCACTAAAAGAAATTTTTAAAGGTTGTCAGATCAGAGCCTTCTTCTGTTATTCTGAGCACATCCCTTAAGAACTTGGAAAGAATTCGCCTTTTCCAACATCTGCCTTCCTTTTCTCCCCTTCCTTTTCTCTCTTTCAGTGTATGGTAAATCATAATACGGGGAAGTGGATAGCATGGACACACTGAAAGCTTCAGAAGCTTTCACTTCAGCTTTGCTACATCAGTGAAATGCAGTCACTAGGCATGGAAGTGGCTGGTGGCTAAAAGGTTTCCTTCTGTTTCTAGAACAGAAAGAGAAGAAAGCGAGCACATCCTTTGCCCGCAACCAATTTGGAGTTATGGTTTAACAGCCTAGGTATTTTGAACTGATTTTCTGAAAGGAAAATGTTTCAAAATTTTCCTGTGAAGAGAAATTCAAACACTCTGGAAAATGTTTTCTTCCGCTATGGCTTGTAAGAAACAAAAAGTGAAAATCTGAAAATCTGACAGGGAGGGACTTTAAAAATGTACTGTATGTCATACAAATATCAAAAATACACGCATTCTCATATGTAATTTGAAATATATATATACATACACACATTCATACACACATATGCATACTTACATATACCTATGTGTGCATATCTATGTGTGCATATTTTCAAATGCTGTAGTTTAAAAGCTCCCCAACAGCTCCTCTCTCTGCCTTTGATGTGAGCTGTGTGAAAGCCAGTGGGGAGTCTCTCTTCCCCAGCCCCGGGGCTCCCTGCAGTTTTGGGGGAAAGCTACAGCTGGACTCCCATGCTGCAGGGGGACGAGAGCAAGAAAGAAACCTGCATCTGGGAACATATCTTTCCTGGTCACAGAACAATTGCAGCACATTGCCAAATGGTGCTGTTCGTTAGTATTACCTAGGTCAGTCACTGGGATTTCATTTACCCTCCACACAAAAATTATTTAGCTATCTGCCAGCTAGACCCCAGAGCTTTAGAATGCCCTTTAATATATTGCATGGCTGGCACTGCTTTGCCCAAAACAAACAAGCATCTCAGACTTGTGGACTATATTTCTTTCAGGATTTTCTAGCTGCCATCCCCTATTGATATTATTTGATTTGTAGCTGCTATTCAAAGCAAACAAACAAAATCTCACAGCTTCTTAAACCTTCCTCCATATAAGCCACTGATATTTACTGGGAGCAAGAGCAACAGGTAGAGCTCTATCACACCTGCACACACCTGCTTTTAGAAATAAAAGCAAAGGTTTATCAAATTATTTCCTTCCAAGTTTTCAGTCTGTCATCCCAATTTTAGTGACACCCCTCCCTGTCTAGTGCTTCCTTCCATGGCCATGAGCATCAGCCAGGATGGATGGACACTTAGCAAATACCTGGTGGACCCCACAGCAAAACTTTTGCTACCAATGTCTCTGCCCAAGAATTGCACAGGTGGCTTGGCTGCTTTTAGGTCATCTAGCTACCAGCTTGCTTGAAATGAGCTCCAGCCAGCAGATGTTTAAGGTGTTGAATGTGTCAGTCTTTGCTGGGGGCATCCCAGAGTAATACCCTAAAAACACCATTCCAACTCTTTGTCTGGTCCCTGTTATAGCCCTGCAGAACCTCAGTCCAACCGGTACAATATTGAGCAGCCCACCAAGAATGGGCTTTTGGGCTACTGCCCCCACGGTCTACTGACCTGCACGTCTTGCTCCAGCCATAGTCACATCAATATTTCCTTTAGCAGAGAGCCAAACCCCAGGTCCACAACAGTATTTCAACATAAAACACAGGTTCAGAGACTCACTTTCTGCTCATTTTCCATCAGATGTTTCTGAATGTTTCTGCAGGAGTCTCTCCTCTTCCCAGCAAGCCTGCAGGCTGCCCCTCATTTCATTTGCAAGTAACAACTTCCCACGCATTAACGCCAGGTGAATCTCGACCTCCAGGCATTAACTGTAAGTTTTCTTCTGGCCTCAGATTTTCCCCACAGGACTTGCTTTATCATGCCACCAGAGTTATTCAAATGCCATTCTCACTGAGCAGCTGCAACCGGTATTGTTAGTTGTTTGCTTTTTGTGTCAAAAAAGGAGCTGCTCAGTGTCTCTTTGCACCAAGTTGCTGCCACAAAATGGTTGGATTAAAAAAAAATAAATCTAGTGAACAAATCCTTATGTCTTAGCAACAGTTCCTTGCCCATTTTGAGGGTGATGGTATTTCAAGAAGAAACTCTTTGCAGAAGACTAAAGCACCAGTTACATCGCAACATTTAATTCCAACAACACTCTGGACAAAGAGCAACAAAATCTCACTGCAGTTTCATTTCTTCCTGGAAGAAATCTGAATGGTCATAATGGTGATGAGCACTGAGCTCCCTGAAAAGCCAGTATTTTTTCATAAGCCCTTTTAATGCAATTATAGGAATAGAGCTGGGCGATTTAATTAAAGGTATAGGTTTATCCTACGTAAAGAAATAAATATTTCCTTTTAAAGGCAATCTAGCCTGCATACCACCGCGTAACAGTGACTGCATACAAGACATGCACGTGGACTTTTATTGCTTCCCACAACAGCAGGGACAGTTGTGATATTGAACACTTCACCTCTGTACACAAGTTTGACATCTGCATCTGACTTTGTTATGAATTAAAAATGAAGAGGAAGGCTTCATCTGATTAGAGGGTAGCTGCAGTCACAATAAGGTACAGGCAGGCATCCCTCAGGTGAAAAACCAACAGGGCTCAGCTGTGTCTTCTTGGGATTTTTTTAAATAGCATTTTCATGATCCAGTCTGATTACAGTGATGCCCTTATTTATTTTGGCGGGAAAGGCAGTAGTAATTAACTTGTAGCATGGCCTGCAATTTACATGTTAGAGTTTTACAATGATTCTGTCATAAGGCCATAACAGGCACCATTTTACAAGGGAAACTCAATAACTGAGGAGTTGTTTTGCTCATGGCTTGCTGCAAAACCCGGGTGAGCTTTTGCTCTTGCTATCTCCTGCTCCGTGCCGGTGCATCACCATCGACTCCAGTGTTGTTCAGTCTGATCTACAACAGGGTGAGAACAAAATCTGTCAGTCTGGCTCCAGGGAAGCTGACAGCAGATCAATTTGCCTTGCTGCATCCTCAATGACAGCCTGCAAGCATAACTAAACCCAGTCACAGGTATAGAAGCATACGCTGACACTTAATACAGAATGAAATGCACCTTCAGAGGTTGTGGCTGCTTGAGCCAGCACTTCGTATATATGTTCTTTAGAGAGTGAACACACAGCGTTTGTCTCAAATATCATTCAATTTAATGGGTGAACATTCCTCTCCTACCTGATCTTTGTGCGTTCCCTCCGTGTGCTCCTCTGAGTCCCTCCCTGCCCTTTGCAAGTCCTATCCACAGCATTCAGCTCCTCTAATGTTCACAAGTGAAACAGCATTTTCTGAACTACTGAAAATAAAACTACGAGAAAGATGAAAAATAATTAGCTGTGTCTCAGTGCCTAATATATTTGCATTGTTTAGACAGAGTAGTTAATCATTAGTAAGACCACAATATGTTGTGTGAATTTGGATTATAACTAATACATATTGAGCAGAAGGTTATTAATTACATTTAAAAGGAGTCTTTCATATTATTATTATTGAGAAACTGAATGCTATTAATTATATTACCATCCTCTGGCAGGATTCCTGTGGCACAGAATTCTGTGCAAAGAGCCCTTTCCTTTTAGACTCTTTTTTTCTTTTGTTCAGAAAGGAGGTTCTTAGGGCAAGCAAAAGGCACCACGAGCCAAAGTCCTGTTCCCATTACCACTCCTGAGTGATGTTGAAGGGGTCAGTGAGGGCCTGCATTTTTCAGTGGCTTTTAAATATAGGGTAAACTTTTCATTTGTGTAAAATAGTTGATCTGCTGAAATGTCACCTATTCCCTTGGGTTAGGAATTGACAAAGGACGGTCTCCGTGTGGTCTCCACTGCTGGGCCCAAATCCCCAGAAAGGACATCAGAGGGAGGGAATTGGATCCCAGGTTTAATTAGAGGTGCAGTATTTCCAAGTGTTCCCTCTCTAAAACGGCTCTTACCGGTAGGGAAGAAAAGCTTAGGGCACTCTTTTTTTATTTAAAGAGGCAATTGTATTAATTCAGCTGAGTTTTGCATTGGAATTGCACTATCGCTTTGACAGTTTAATTCACTGAAAATTGCAATAAGGGCTCCTGTTACGCTACATTTTGTCCCCATTTGTCTTGTATACCATTGCCTTGCCTTCGGCACAATAAAAATAATCTTTAAAAATAGTACCATAAATGGATTGACTTTGACCTTCTGAGTATCTTGTCAATAAAATAAAAATGATAAATCTGTTTCAGAGTGCCATGGGCATAATATTAAAGCAGAGTTATAATCTGAAAACTGACATTTGAAAAATGGTATTATTGGGAGGGGTCCTATTCTCTGTCAATGATGTCACATAAATAAGCTCCATTTACAGTGTGAAGAGGTGATTTTGCTAAACTGCCAGGCTCGCTCCTGAAACCAGGTTGTGCCATTCCCTCGATGTGACCTCTGCCACTTACATCGTCATTAGCAATTAAAGATTGCTGCAGCAAGAAATTAGCTGAGCCTTCCGTTGTTGATGCATAAAGCAGAGCAACTCCACCTCGGTCTCCTCCTGCGACCCACTTTGTGGTGTCAACACAGCAAAATTGGACTTTGCCTCATAGAGAAAGGGCTGCGGAAAGCAAAGGCAAGGCCCTTTTTTGTACATAATCAGCTTTTTGCAAATAAACAACTTCTAAAAAAATCACCAGGAGGCTTGTTTTTATTAGCTGATAAGAAACTATGGAATAATCTGTAAAAAAAAAAAAAATAAAAATCAAGAGATGTATGAAAATAAACAATGCAAGTGTGTAAACAAACATATGTTGAGGGGCAGCAGTTCTGATTCAGGTTTTGTGATGCAGGCACAGAAGCTCTGATGTATTCGGCTTTATGGGTACATGCCTCAGGCAATGTCTGACCTGTGGCTTGAATATTTACAAGCCTAATTTGAGCTTATTCTAAAACCCCTCTGCCGTTGGTTCTGTTGTTTTTTTACCATTTCTTTTTCTCTTTTTAGCATCTTTTGTTTTCATTATTCTCGACGTGTATTTAAAAGTATATGACGTGCAATTTATAGTTGTGCATTAACTTATATCATGATTAAGATGCTCATGCAGATAGGAAACTAATAAAAAACCCCCACATATATTCAAAGATCACGAGGCTTTACAACCTGAAAATATTACTTGATTTCTGAGGAGGGCAATTCTGATGTTATTCCCTAAAATGAGACCGAGATCCCGTTAAAGGGTTAAGGTTTCTGGTTAAGGCTTTTTATGATGAAGATCTAGATAACTAAAATATTTAATTTCAAATTTGATCTTTTCCCAGTGTTTACCTTGAAAATTAGCCCAATCCTAAACTGAATCTGAACATAAGAGGATGTACCCCCCCCACACCCCCTTTAAGTGGTAATTAACAGCATTCTGTGAATTAACTTGAACTAACATATTTAACCATTGTCCTTTTTCACCCTTTCCAGCCCCTGAGTGCTCACCAGCGGGACACCGTGTCCTCCGCAACCCCTACCGCAGCACTAGGTTTGACTCACTGGAGCTGCAGCGAACGGCAGTTCAGGACCTGGTTTGTGACCACTCCTTGCCACCAGCATGGTACCGCTTCATGATCGACAACAGGCCTGCAGAAATGCCAACGAGATGTGTCGAAGTCAGTAAAACTTAAGCACTAACCTTGGTGAATTTGAATAAATCCACTGATGTCTTTTTGCTTTCCAGCTGTCTCACTGGTGTCGTGGCAGTGCTGGGTTAAGGGTTGGACTTGATGATCTTAAAGGTCTTTTCCAACCAAAACGATTCTATGATTCTAAAATTCTATACTCATAGCCAGTAGATTGCAATGGGAACAGGTGAGTGGTAATGGGAAAACCATTATTATCATCATCATCATCCCATATGATGATGATGATAATAATAATAGTACTGTCATATGCAAGGGCAGCAGTCAGTGACTAGGATCCCTATGGACTGGGCATTATTCAAATATAAAGTAAGGTGTTTTTAAACCCTAAAGAGAGATGCTTAGTAATTCACATATGTCACCATGAATTATACTTTTTTCAAGGAATTTTTTTCCTTTAAGAATACATTCTAGAACCTGACTCCTTCCCCATATAATTTATTGTGAATACAGAACATGTCCTTATTATGAAATGAGAGAAAAAAAGAAAAAACAAAACAAAAAAAACCCCAACAAACACCAGAAAAATTAATATTAAAAGAGATTCTTTATTGACATAGAAGGAAAAGCTAAATTTGAGTCTTTTTCCACTATTAACATTTTGTGTATTATTTAGTTTCATAAGTATGCTAATGGCTTTCTAGAGCAAAAAGCTCCACCACATAAGACTACTCTCTAAAAAAGACAAACTAATAATTATCTCTTTTTCTGTGTATTTAATATGTATGACAATAACATTTAACTTGCAATCATTGCTACCAGAGCAACTTGAGACCCTAACTAAAGTCATTGACATCTCAAATGGCCCCACTGCAGGAGGTCAGAATAATTTCAAACACTCTGTTAAACAAAATTATTCAGGGAAAAAAAAAAATTCAACTAATTACCATAAATGACTTTAAAGATGTCTAGAGTGCCAGGAAGTTTAATACTAGGTGATGCTACCCTAGCTGGCGAACCTTCTCAAAATTAACAAACAGTATTTCATAGCCATTCAAAATGGACCTGTTAACTTGTCACAATGGAATTATATCTTAATAATCTAACATTACATGAAATGTAAGGAGATAATTGTTATTTCTGTGGGATTTCTAACTCTCTGCATACACAAACTATAAATCTAATTAACATGAATGAATTGACATGATTATCATTGAAATATTCATTTTATGGCAGATCACCCTTGAATATCCCAATACCTTATGAAGTTTATTTTTACAAGTTGCTCTCTAAGTGTGTATATATATTCTATAAAAGTAGTTAATTTGTCATTGTATTTGAGCAATTTTGAGTGTGCAGTAGTGCTCAACTGTATGAGATTTCTTCCCAACAATACATGCTTTGTTTCTTTTAATCTTTTCTCTGGAGTTTTTTATTCAAGTTTGTAGAGCTATATTCATTAGTTTAGTTTCTTATCTTGTAACATAATTCTTGTCATTGGTTTCTTCATTATCCTCTGAATGACAGTAAATCTCTGCTTCACCATGCTGATGAAGGATTACATCTGTTAGATGTCACAACTGGAAGAATACGCTTCTTTTAGATCTTCACCTTCTAAATCTGCCTCTACATTCTATCTATTCCACTTAATTAAACCATTGTTTAATTTGGTTTTCCATTTAATTTGAGCAAAACCTCTGGAACAAAATATTTTAAATTAATAACTGCACAGCTTCCATTCCTTAATAAGCAGTTATTATTGGACATTCCAGTCTGGCTGAAGTGAGCTGATTTTAATTAAACAAGTCAAAGACAAAATCCTGAACAGATAGAAGAGAAGAGAGACCAAATAAAGCCTGACAATACAGCTGGAGAATTAAAAAGTACATTACTCCAGCATGTTGTAAAATATATGTCTGCTGATATCCTGTTGATACTGGCCAGATACAATTAGCTGCTTATCAATGGATAAGATTAACTGCCTAATGCAAATTAATATTAGGTGAGGATTCTTGTCACCCAATTGAGCTCAAAAGGGATTTAAACCATAACGGAGATTTAGAGGTCCTGCCCAGCTTGGGAGAGAATTGCAGCAGGGCAAATGGCACATGCTGGGTGGGCACGAGGAAAATGAGCTCCCAGATCTGGCTGTGGTGCTTAGGTTGGGTAGCTGACTGCTTCAAACATGCTCTCAAAACCTGTATTATTTATATTGCCACATAAAAAGCTCCACAATAAAAATGTGTCTTCATCTGCATATAGTTTCATAACCATAGAAAATATTATGTTCAACAAGAGAGCAGCACCGGGTCACATACAGAAGTTTTAGAGCCTGGGTCTACAACTACATCATAGCGGAGAGGCACAGCAACCTTTGTAATGAAAAATGAGTAACAGCTCTTAAAAGGCTGCTTCTCATCCACTAATTTAACAAACAAGTGAAAAACAAAAGGGAAAAAAAAAAAAAGACAGAAGAAAAACCCAGAAGCTTTTATGTCAAAGAGGGTGAAAATATTAATTGTATTCCTGAATTCTCCATCCCTTGAATCCAACTGCTGTCCATAAACTTACTCCTCCAGTGGCAAAATATTTTTGATTGAAACAGCTTTCCAATTTAGGCTTTGACTGCTGAATTTCCCTGGGGTGTAACGAACGATCCTGACCTTCCTCCCTCTATTTCTTCCTCGACTCTCCTCCTGTGCTCTCGAAGGTGGCACAGCAATTACCATCTTCTGGGCATGTACTCTTCTTGGCCACAGCCACTTCCCCATCCCAACCCAAATCCTAATAGTAAAGCAACACAAACTTGCAAATTTTGTATCCCCAGGTATTGAGGCTGCTGCCTACAACAGTTTGCTCTTCCTCAGAACTCTCAAATTCACTATGAAAAGCAAAAATACTAAAGGAAAAAGCATAGGGGAGATTTTATTAAGACTAAGGCACTGTACTAAGAAGCAAGAAACACTGCACAGACCTAGTAGTAAAATGACCTTCAGAGAAAGAACAAAAGTGACATAAAAATTAAAGCTCAGTGGAAAAGTCTATTAAAATACAGAGAACTATTTAACAGGCAATACAGGAAAAACATACAAGACTTACAGAAACTCAAACTTCTGAATTATAATATAGGGTGCACACATATGTCTATATGCCCGTACATACAGGCAAGCCCCATGAAAGGAATGAATACTGAAAAGAAATGCGAGAGAATTAACCTGGTGATGTAATTGAAGATCTGCTCTACCATCAGATAAAAGCTCAACCTGTGGGTCACAGCAGAGCAGCACACGCTGCTACCATAATGCAGATCCAAATGCCACGACGTGCCCATGACAGGCAGGCCATGCAACACTGGATCATGCCTCACCATGAAGCCAGAAATATGGCTGGACACATACTTGTTCTTCTCCTTGTTTACATGGGCGTAAAAAAGCATAAATTATACTCTGAAACCTTAAGAAAAAAAGAAAAAAGGCAATTAAGAATTTGATTATGCAAATAGTAATTGGTTCTGGAGCCAGCAATAATACTCTTGATACCACACGCATGAGTCAGCTTCATCCCTTCTCAAAGCAATGCTAATATTTCCCAGCTTTGAGCAGTCAATTGCAAACAGCAAACGATAAGCTAAAAAGAAGGGGATTAAAACCAGAATCACTGCTGGAACAACTGTCACTGTCTAACACTTGTCCGCTGAAACAGAGGATTCGCGGTACCATATTCCTTGAGCAGAGAGGTTAAAACGCATGTTATTGCACTGACCACAGAAATGACTGCACATCCACTGCTGAGGTGAGACACAGGCCTCACCAGCCTCCAGATCTTCTGAAATGTCAGAGTACCTCATCAGCCAGCAGTTCTCCCTCGGCACCTGTCAGTACAGATGACACAGACGTACGGTTCAGCGTTGATGTATGTATACATACAAAAATATGGACGCTATCTGGCACATACCAGGTGCATACACACGCATTTACACAGGTACACACACACACACACACACACACACACGTATATACAAGCTCAGCTCCACACCACATCAGCTCAAGTTCAGCCTCTCATAGCTGCCACTGCTTCACTCTTGGTTTCCTCACAGTCTTAAGGGAATCCCTCACTTGGGTTCAATTTATTTCCTGCAATCCCGTTGGAAATCATGGGAGCAGCCTCCAGGTGACCTCTCGCACCACAGCAAAGGTCCACCAGCCCCAGGGGCTCATCCTTGCTCACAGCCAAATACAGTTGTCTGGAGGGAGGGGCAGGAGCAGGGCAATAGTTTCAGCTTTGCACGTTACCAGTCTCCAGCAATCCCTGATTGAGGGCTTCTGGAGCCAGACGATTCTATGATTCTATGGGTTGTATGAGACTTTAAAGGGAATTCTCTCCCATGAGCCAGCCCAGTCACTGACTTTTTAACATCCACCATCTTACAGGTGTTATTTCTACAGGTTAGTTACTGATCTGACAGTCTGGTTTGGACATGCCCGGTTATATTACCTGCCTGTGACTGCATACTAAGATTACTGCCAATATCCTCCTACCAAAATTTAATTCTCTAAATGAGCAAAAACATCTCCAAATTTGTTTATTTTCTAAATTCACGCACAACTGTAAGCATGGCATAAGAAGGACGTGTTATGCAGTCAGTGTTGTTTTCTCAACAGCTGCATTTTTAACAAGATAAATTTATTTTTATCTATATATACTAGGCTCAAACAAAAGCTTAACTGCTAATCTCTGGTGTATAAAACAAGGTCATGTTAAAGCGTGTCAAATCTAACCTGCCTACGATGCTCAATATTGTAGCCCCTGGAGAAGAAGATATCTTTTTTCCCATGCTCAGTTTAATTTCCTCCTCTCTTTAACCTCTTGTAGAACATTGTATACTCACAAGCAAAATACAATAGCTTGACTGTATACTATTATTTTTTTATTTTGTTTCAAGTTTTTTTTTCCTCTGGACCCAATCCTACTTTGATTTGCAATTATTTTATGAACTTAAAAGCAAGTGACACTTCCAAGGTATTTGCTGTTTCCTATTTTCATCTGTAATTCTCTTTCTCTCATGTATATGTGAATACTCCAAGATTATAATGGTAGGTATGAAGAGGTTTTGTTTTTCTTATTTGTTTTTCAGGCATACAAAAAGCCTTCTGTAGAAACTACAATTACAGCTTCTATTGTTCAAAAGCATGTTCTTAAAAGAAATACAAGACAGGCACCAGTTTAATTGCTACTACAGATATTCCTGACATAAACTGATTTCTGTGAAGCTCAGCCCTAGACTGAAATTAAAAAAAAAAAATATTTACTTTAACTTACTACAAAGAAATTTTAAAAAACTAGGACAAAGTAAAGTTTTGAGTGGGTAACAGATGCAAAATCACAGTGCCTTAACTGCTAGTATACCAGAAAACCTTCCATCTCCATCTACATAAAACAATGCATTTCTCACATACGGTGCTACTTATTTTTAACAGCATAATTTCAGTGCAATACCCAAGTGACAAGAACAATCAAGCTTGATTTCTTTGTGCAATTATAAAGAACCTTAGATTGTTCAATCAATCAAACTACTTGATTTTCCAAACCCCAGCTAAATGGAAGGAGACATCATTGGATTAAACAACAATGGTTTGTCCCATTGTTTTGGCAAAAGGGGAACAAATCTAATCTTTTTGTTTGTTTAGTTTTTCTGAACTAAATTATTTGAAAGATTATCTGGTGCCTAATTATGAATCAAAAATACTTAATGAATGCTTACCTGCCACATAGAGGTGTTGAGAAGATTAATTAGGCAAGGTTTATCAAATGCTTTGAAGATTAAAAACACCACTTAATTATAATTGGATAAAGTATGAAAGGATACTGAGCATCAAAGAAGCCTGGCAACAGCCTAAAAACTCCTGCTTGTTTTAGATAAGTTCTTCTTTGTGTAAGTTGTGTCACTGGATACCTAATACAGATGCACTGAGTGACCTAAATATAGGGGTTTCAACAATACAGTTTACGTCACTAACTTGCCACTACACCAACCAGTTACACATCCAAGTAAACACGTCAACTGAAGCAATCAAATGCTTGAGATCTCTTCTGTGGAGTGCTAATCACATATCCACTTCAGCTCACCGTCCAGGACACCGCTTAGAGACATACAATGGAGACAGGATCTGTAGGGAGAGAGGCTATTTCTTGTTAGACCTACCAATACACTCAGAAATAAATGGCTGGACTGTGGGCACACACATGTTTTCCAGTGTCACTGGTAACGTAGCTTATTTTTCTTCCTTCTGTGTAGCTTTCATTTTGAGAGGGAAAGGCTGATCTATTTTGCATGCCACAGCAACAGCTCTGCTCTGCAGCCTGTGTTCTGGAGATCACCTGGAGATCCTCACCACTGGCTGCCCAGCAGATGAGCTCCTGCCTATAAAGGACTTGTGGAGTCTGCTCTTCTGTGGAGGCAGCTGTATAATGCCTCTTCCTCATTTTGGAACTGCTGCTGAATTATGGTGCAAGATGCCCACAGCTTTGTGCTATTCTTAGAGCAGCAATGGCTGTCGTTCTTGCAGGTAAATGCTGTATCTTAAACGCCAATCATTTACTACTTCTGCATTCAATTTTCTGGTTGCTGTCCCAAATGACCACTACAAAATTTAATGTTAATTGTGCTGCAGCTGGGACTTGAAAATTTTGGCTTTTTGAAGTCTGTTCCCCTAGACTTTTTTTTAAATACCTTTTATTTGGTGTTTTGTTTTGGGTTTTTTTTCCCCCTGCTTTTATCTCTACTGCTGGTTGACTATCTGAATATACATTTGCCCTCGCCTTCCCAGCGTGGGGCACCTAGCCTGGCTCAGGTGGACAGCATGTAGCTCAAAGCAGAAAATAAATTCATGTATGTCATAAAGCTGCCAGGAAAACTGAAATTCTTCCTTGGCCAGCCTGAAATACTGTATCATAGTTAGTTAAAATAACTTGCTTTCTCACAGTCTGACTTTTCCTGGATGCAAAATCAGTCAGAATGGTTCATTATTGCTTGTAATTTGTGCACATTACATAATAAACTATTTTGGCTCAAAGGGTTTCCATGCAAGATTTGCCAGAACAAATCCAGGGTGCTGCAGATCACAGTGGGGGGTTATCAGGAAGCTGTCACACAACGCTGGCAGCTGACATCAGTGATGTTAATCCATACTTTCTCGAGCACAGAAACGGCTCACGGACTCACGGCGAGGATAAATACAAAGTGGGAGAGAAACACTGTCCTCTTATTTCAGTGTTTTGGGTTTTTTTTTTTCCTCTATGTGTTAGCTTTTACATAGAGATGGCATTTTCTCTTCTTCCACAGCCAGAATGCACTTGCATCTGTCTGTTTATCTACATGGCTCACAGCACAGCAGATAGATGGGTGTCTCATTAATGAATTTATCTTTTCAGCACTGCTGCGAGGCAGGGAAGTACTATTACCATCTCAGCCATCACCACCTCTGGTTTAGAGATAAGGAAGCGAGGTACACAAAGTCGGTGATTTGCCCAAGGCCAGGCAGCAGCCAGGGAAACTGAGGCACTGCACGTGCCTGGCCAGAGGCAGCCCAGGGGCCACGCTCCCAATGGAGTGGTGCTGATGTGTTGAGCCAGTTACGCTGGTACACACAGAAACAGGCAGATGCAACAGCTTATTTTGAGCAGTAAAAAAAGTCTTCTGTAAAAATCTGTTAGAGTATTTGTTCACTTTTTTCAGCCGTGGGTGCAAATGTTCCTTGAGACACAGGTAGTTGCTGGATATTGAGTCACCTCAAAACAATGAAGGTCAATTTTCAGCCACCAAATGTCAGTAAATGGTGGCAACAGCCCCTTGCACTGGGTGTTAGCAGCACTGGGAATGCTTCCCATGCAATGAGTGGCTCCTCAGAGCCAGCTGCAGGGTCAGGCAGGAGCAGGGGAGTGACCCAGGAGGGATGGGTATGCTGCAACGTGTCCTCTTAACAAACCACTTTGCTTCAAGGCTTTCTGCAAGCTTGCACACACATCCATCGAGCTCCAGAACTCATCCACCTCTTCTGCTCTGTGCCCTCCTCCTTCAGTTCTTCCCAGCTTGTGGGGTTGAAAACACGCGCAAGGTACGCACACAAATATCTGCATTTTAATGTAATTTCAAAAATAATGATTCAAACCAGCAACCTTTACTCACACATACCGAAGCGATGAAATCAGCAGTTACCTGGAGTAAGAGGAAATTAAAACTGCAAGTATCTCCTCAAGAGGATAACATGAGTATGAAGCAGAGACCGCTGAGCTCCAGTTGCTCCATCCTTCTTCCTCTGCGTCTTCTCTGGGTGATGTGTGCTCCAGGTTTCTGTGTCATTAGAAGTGTATGTTCATAAACGTTCTCTGAAAACATGTTACTTCACATCAGATCTTGCCCTCTAAGTCAAGTTCACCAGGATACAACGAATTCCCAACATATGCAATTTTCCCAGCAAAGAAAACATGGGTGTCCCTTAAAGCTGTAAATAAATAAACAGAACAAGTCTCTTAAAATAATTTACATGTAACAGGGCTTTTAAATAAAGGAAGGCAAAGGATTCATCTAACATACCACATAAAAGCATTTCCATGCGGATCCCCTCTTTTCCTTCACTGGTGCACACCGTTCCTCCCCAGGGACCTGCTGAACCAGGAGGACTCCAGTGCCTTCCACAAGGACACTGGGGACACAGGCACCCTAACAGGAAGCCAAGGTCATCCTCCCTGCTCAGTCACTGCTGCAGGGAAAAAAAAACAACCCTTCAGACAATTCTAATAGTGTCTCTCTGGAATCCTTGTTTTCAAAAGCCTGACAATAACTGGCTCGAAATGAAGATCAGACTGTCATGCCATGTGCTTTATTGTCTACAAATACCTTTCCTTTCCCGGGTGTGCAGACCCCAGTACCCCACCCCTTCTTTCTGACTCGTAGAGCTCCCAGGTAAAATTCAAACTAGAGGAAAGCACTGGCATGTGACTTAAATTTATCCCTTGACTTTCACCATTTCCCCTGCTGTCACAAACAACTTTTGATCTTCAAAAGCAAAGCAGCAAATCCAGGCCAATGGAAAAAAATGGTGTTGGTTTGGGTTTTTTTAATCCATGTGATATATAGCCAAATGTTCTCACCCAGAGGAAGCATGTTGGATTATTAGAGTTGGATTATTAGAGATAGTTCACTAACACCACTGGAAGAAATGCCAAGCAACGGCAGCAGTCACGCTCTGCAGAATATGACAGGTAGCAAAGAAAAATTATCACCACATACTGACGAATAATTTACTAAACTTGAACTCAAATAGGTGTACGCTCTGCTTATAGGCTAATGACAGGTAAGGGTGCAGATTAATAAGTCACCATTGTAATTGGCCATGTATATCTTATTAGGCTCTGACTATACCTAATCTCCTCACTGAGGTACTTGGAGACATCTTTGGATCATCATGTCCCCTTAGTCAGTGGCAAGAGCTTTAGAAGGCAATTCAGAGCTGAGATGCCTGAACATCTATTTGTAAGTTGGGAAAGGTAAATCTGGTACAGCTGCTCCCAGCTGTGACTCAAAATGCCATCGTTTAAACCATTTAGGACAAATCCCTTCTGCTTTGGGATTTCCCACGTTGAAGCTACTCAGGGAATGCATTAATAGACAGAAGCCTGAAGGTCAAAAGCCTGAGAAAATTAGATCAAATCACATATATCCTGCATGTGTTTCATGTATCCTCCATATGTCTGTCCCTTCAGGAAGGAGGGAGAGGCTCAGGCCCCAAAGATGTACTGGAGGGGTAGGGCAGAAGCTGTCAAGGTAACGACAGCTCAAGCTGTAGCTGTTTTGTAGGAAGGTGCTGGTGTTTGACACCGAGTATAGTGGTTGTTCTGCTTCGGGATGGTCCTCACATCATCTTTCTCCTCACGTTCTGTCTGCCTTGGCTTTCTTATGCCACACAAGAAGCATGGCTGGGAATGGTCAGCTGATGTGGCCCAAAGTGTACTTCCCATAGAAGAGACCTAGCCTGTTTCTGTGCTTTCTCTTTTTTTCATACAAACCAACCTAAAAATAGAGGAAAACACCTTGGAATCCAGTTATTCTGTTGTGAATTTTACCTGTTTAAAATCCCCTCTTTAACCTAAGCAATCCCCACCCACACCACTTATTCACTGACCTTCCAAGTTCACTCAAATTCTTGGGTTTTAGTGATTCTCCGTGGAGTCTTACCCCATTTGCTGTAAACGGTTTCTTTTGTGTGCATCCTCAGATGAATAAATGCGGGACACAAGCTCCAGTGTGGCTGTCGCTGAAGTCTGAATCCCTGCCCGTTCCTGGAGAGACCAAGTGGCTCACAGCCTGTGCTACCTGGCAGGTCTTCTTTGGAGGCACCAAGGACTGCTGCTTGTTTCGGATACCGATCGCCGTCAAGAACTGTGGCGAATTCTTCGTGTACCTCCTGCAGCCTACTCAAGGATGCATGGGCTACTGCGCAGAAGGTGAGGATCAGTAAAGGATTTATCAATAAGATTGCATATGCCTCTCTGGCTGAGCGTTGAAAGGTCCTGTTATTGCAATGCACATCTCAGTGACCTTGCAAGTCAAGCATTGCTCCCAGTAAGATGCAGACTGTGTAAAAAAAGTAAATCAGCAGCAGTCCAAGGTGTTCTTGAAGAATAGCTATTATTACCAGTGCAAAATGTAATCTGGTGTGTATTACTGAAGTGTTCTTTGCTTGGTTACAGTTCACATGTAACCTTTCCTCCTGTCTTCAGCTCCACTTTTGCTTGGAGTTGCACAGCTACTGAGCAGAGGCATCTTGGTTTTATTGAGGCACTGTATGCAGGATACCGTATCTAAGGTCTGTTCTTATCTTCAATAATCCTGTATCCCCCCCAAAAAAAGATAATTCTAAAACTCTGGAAGGAAAAAAATCCTAAGCCGATAACATCTTTTTCATGACATTTATATAATTACTCTCGTCAGGAATAATTTTCAGCCTAATACAAGAGATCTAACCTTCCTTCAGTAGCTAGGAAACAAAGGAATAGCAGAAAGCAATTGCTCAACTCAGTTAAACCTTCTGAACTTTGCATCATGTTCAGGTGCATATAGATTCAGTCAGAAAAGACAGTTCTTTCTCAAAAGGTAAAAATTACCTTTACACTTTCCTTTCAGCAATTTTGGACAGAGACATGACACACTGAGAAACTAGGGTTGTCACCTTTCAATCAGGCAAAATTCAAGCTTAAATAAATTTTAAAGAGAGATATATATATATTTTCTTATCTTTATCAATATTTTAACAGCGAGGAAAAAAAATGCCTAAAGAAAGTGAGATTAATTCACTATTTGAAATAAAAAAATATCCATTAAAATGAATGAAGCTGCTCTTTCATTTCCATGATTCTTTCTCAGAAATTACTTTTTAACTGAATAGTCATTTTCCAGTTGAAGCTTGGTGGGTTTGTATTTTTTTTAAAACTATAAGATTTTTACTACCCTTGTTTGAAAACTTTTTTTTACCCATACCTTTTGGGTGGTTAGTCTTGCGCTTTCTGTTGGTCCATACTTGTTTAGTAATGCAAATCTGCCTGCATTTTTCATAAAAGAAAGTCTATCCCTTCCCATCTATCCCAAACCAACCCCTGCCTGCATTTTTCTTACCACTGCTGTTGAAGCTTTTACCTTTTTCCTAGGCATTTCAGTGAGGTCCAGCTCTCCTGAGTCTAACTTCTTGTCTTGGATGGTTTTGCTGTGTCATGTATTAGATGAAAACCACACAAAGCTGAAGGTTTTTTTACTGGGGGTTGTTAATTCACCGTCTTAAATTCAGCTGAATCATTGAACCACAGAAGCCTCTATGCAGCCCCAGAGCCAGGTCCATCTGGCATTGTCAAGGCTTCTTGCTGGGGTCAGTCCCCCAGCCCCATCCGCTGGGGACTCAGGAACAGGACACCGGTCAGCACTTCTCAGCTGCAAAACAAAATGAATTTAAAGCTTCGTAGCTTGGCAGAAAGGACACGGCTGGGAAAAGCAGCGTACGTGCTTGCAATTCTGCTCACATTCTTCCATGAGCTGATCACCTAACTTTGTCCTTCTGGAATAATTTCCTGCAGAAAGTCACTACGTGAGCCACAGTTTGAGGCAGTTTCCCTTCGAAACAAAAGGGAAAAGGATATAAACAACTGGACCTTATTCATATTTTAAGTAACTTGTTTCTTTTTCTTACCTGTTGCTATTTGCCCTGGCCAGATGTTAACATATTGGTTCTTCATTCTGTTATAACAGCCTCACACCTTATTCTCATGGGTTTCCACAGTATTTTTTACACTCCAAAAAAAGTTATTTCATTTATCCTTCCAAAGCATCTGAACCAGCTTCACATTCCATCTGAGTGTGAGTCTCTGGAGATGAAAAAAACATCACTCTACAGTGTTAAATGTCTTTTTGTTTCTAATTTCTAGGTGAGCTTAACAGGAGGATTCAAACTTCATTATTTGTTGAAGTCTGTAGAAAGCAGGCTGTATTTTTAAGAGCAATGGCATTATTCTGGGCAGAGGGAGACTCTATTGAGCAGACTCAGCCTGGCTACATCCCAGAACAGCCTGGAAAGGGTCTTCACAGCATGGCAATGTGGGCTGGGTGCTCTCTGAGAGCCAGTTTACTTCTGCAACATAAGGATTACTCCTATCGCTTTTGAACTTACTGCAAAACTTGGATCAAAAGGCTGTGCTTCAGGGGAATGCAAAGCTGATGGCCTTTGCCAGAATAATTAATTTGTATTTATCAGAGTGCTTCATTTCAATAGCATCTCTCTTACCGCAAAATAAAAGGAACACAAAAAAACCAGGTCAAATATTATAACACCAATAGGCAATCAATATACAATTAGCATTTTTTTTTTTGCACTTTTTGTGAATAAATTTTCTTGCATGCATAGTTAATAATCAAATCACAAAAATATGAAATGTCACTTTTCACAGAATCACAGAATGTTAAGGGGTGGAAGGGACCTGGAAAGATCATCTAGTCCAACCCCCCCGCCCTTGCAGGACCACCTAGAGCAGGTCACACAGGAACGCGTCCAGGCGGGTTTTGTTTAGTTGCAATCTTCTTGCTGAATGAAAAGCTGTGATATTAAAATAACATTTTGTGCTACATCCTTTTGCTTCCTCCTTCCAGACAAGCTCACAAGCCTGGCTTTGCAACCAGTGATAACTCCCGAGCTTGTGCAAGGTCGAGTCCACCTGAAGTGCACCTACAGCCACCCTTCCTCAAAGCCACCGCTGCAGTACGTGGTGGTCTGGTCCCGCCTGTCCACACCTGGCAAGAAGGAGCAGATTCAACGGGACACCACGCTGCAGTCATTTTCCTACGTAGAGATGAACGGCATAAATCTCAGACTGGGAGATACGGTAACGCCACCATGATTCAAGAAAAAAAAAAATAAATTTGTCAAACGCTCCAGGGGAGCAAATCTTTTTCTTAAATCTTTGCTGTGTTTCTATTAGTGCTGCTCCTCACTTGTTATACTTACTGCTACTGTAAAAAACAAAACAAAACAAAAAAAAAAGAATACTGAAACTGTTTCACAAGGTTATTAAATAGGATTTACCAGATACAGGATCTGGAACATTCCCTTGAATTGCAGCGAGTTCATGGAAGCTATCCATTTCACTGTTTTCTAAAGGCAGCTTGAATATTTGCACTTAATTTCATCTTGAATGCCATGTAGTAGGTATGAGTAGTAGCTACATGTGCCTGAGACAATTTTTGCTTAGTATTTTTTGTATCTTGCAGCAAGGAGAATTTGCAGCAGAGGCAGGCTCAGCTACACGCACTCCGTAATTTTTATACTCACGACCAGAGACAATAACATCTTTTTACAGAATAGAAGGACGGTACATTTTAAAACAGAGGGAGGTTTATTTTATAGTCTTTTTCATGGTGTTCTGCCTCTCCGATTCCAAATTCTTGGTTCAATAGCATACTGAAAGATAGAGTTCATTACAAAACAATCTGTAAGAAGTGTATTTGATGGCTTACATAGCAACACAGATCTAGTTTCAACAACACTGAAACAGAAGCCAATACAAGATGTGAAAAAAATTGACTTGTGTATGAATTCATGGCCTTTCATGGTACAGAAACAAGACTTTTAAAGTTAAATTAGGTTCATAACTTTTATAGGCAGAAAACCATTAGTGATGCTACAATGAACTGAAAGAATAAACAGGGATAATGACCTTGTGTTAAAAGTACGTTGGAAATAGTCTTGGCATTTTGCAGCTTTTCTTTGAGATATTTAAGAAATGTGAATAAGCTTTTTCCAGTTCTTGAAAGGATGAGTCATTTATAACAGTAGCACAATCTAGATAGTTTTTTCTAATTTCTCCCCATAATTTTTCCTCCTGAGTTCAGAGTCTGACTAATGCTGTCCTCACTTATATTATAACATGAGGCAGACTATTCTGTCAGAGCAAGACAAGTTTGTGTTACAAAGAGATATTTTCAGCAAAATAATTTCACTTGCAATCGCTTCAAATCTAGTTTTAACAGTCCTAAGAGATTCAGAAAAAAATATAGTTCTGTTAACTAGTAGCATCACCAAATCTTACTAAGACCATTTTTATTATATTAAGTTTTCAGTAAGCCCTTCTTTCTCCTCTGCTGAAACTACATGTTTAATTTAGTGGGTTTAGGGAGGCTAAAATCTTCTCTTCCTTACTAGATTTTTTTTTTGTTTTAAAGGTCTTCATGGCCTATTTGACTAATTATAATTATCTGTAAATCATCACTGGTGAAAACCAAGCAATGAAGCCTCAGCTGCAACTGAGAATTCAGTTTTACATAATAAAGATGCCAAAAAGCATCACCATGTTTGCTATCCCACTCTGGGTGTCAAATAAGAGTCACAAAGGGGCAGACTCTCCTCCCACCTCCAGTGGTGTAAATCTGAAGCAAGCAGGGCTACCACAAAGGAAAGGTGATGCTACTAAAGGGACTGTCAAACCCCAGGGACCAATCCCCACCACAACAAGGCTTTTTGTAACTTCCACCTGCCCATGAAAGGCAGCTCTAAAGGGAGACCAGATCCCCATCGATAAAAGCCATATTAGAGAGGAGACAATGATTAGGGGAACTTTCCAGTTCCCTTTCCCCTCCTCTGTGCAGGGCCCAGCAGTAGCATCCCCACGGCTGCACACTGCCAGGGTGCATGGGTGGCATTCAGAGCAGAATTCGTCCCTCAGGATGCAGAATTTGCACCATTTTTAAAACTTCTTGGCTTTTCTTAACCAATCTTCATCTACTTGCACGTAGCTTGAATTTGGTCTTAATGCTTTTATAACCAGAAATCAGCTTCTTTTCTGTTCATTACTTGATTAAAAAACAAAAACAAAACAAAACCAAAAAACTACAGCCAAGCAAGAAGATTTTTTTATAATCACTGTTTAGGTGATTGATATCTACACTATTTTTCATCCATCAAAAAGTCTCCAGGTAATAGGTTAGTTGCATAATAGAATATCTATTGATATATTTTAATACACAGTCAAACCCTAGAGAAGGGTTGAGATTTACCGGCCAACATTTCTGAACTTGTATTGACTAAGCAGACAGTTATTTTTTAATAGCTATCATGTGCGCTTTTCTCCCCCATCTTTGAGCTTCAATTTTGTTATTTCAGACAGTAATGTTGGCAGCAAAATGTTCACAAAACTATTGCAGCCTTAAATAAATCTATAACATGCTGCTTTTCTATATAAGCACTGAAAGAAGCCTACTCCATCTGATATGAAAATCCTGGCATTCTGAAGCCTTATTTATGCAACAGTGACAGAGGTCATTTCATTCCTCGAGGCACAGCCATCTATAAATTATAGTGGTACACTGTGAGTAATGAGTTATGCTAAGAAAGGTGTTTAGAAGAAAACCATGCAGATTTTGCTCAGCACAGCAGTCTAAAAGTTCACATGGCGAGGAGCAATTGTCACCAGGCATCAACTAGGATGTGCATTGTAAACTAAAGACGTTTAAGTAAACCAGCCTTTCTGAGATGTGTGCAAGGAGAGGCTGCTTTGCATGGCACAGCAGAAGAATGTGCCATGCAGAAAGACTGTAAATTAGTGTCTCAATATATAAAATACCTAATTTTCACTTCCAAGGGAAGAGGAGTGAAGTTTCCCCCTGGTTAAATATTAATCTCATCCCAACCACTGGACTTGGCAAAAAACAACAGAAATAGAAAGACCTGCCTATTTGTAGGTCAACACCAGAGTTTACAATTTCTTTCTCAGTCTTCAGGTAGAAAATAAGGACCATGCCCACAGAAACAGAGCTCTTGAGCAGAGATTTTAAAGCAGAAAGGGTCAGAGAGATGATGAGCAAAACTCTGCAGCTGATCAGACTCCTTACTACTTGCCCTGGGAAAATTTCTTTCTTTAGTTGATAAGTGACCTACAACCAGCCTCCACATACTCTTTGGCCATTTGGCAACTGGAAATATCTATAACGAGTAGTAAAGTGACTAGAGCTGGACTTCCCACAGTGTCGGGTCACGCTGTTGCGCCAGCTCCATCCCTTCTGCAGCCAACAGCCCATCACAAGGAGTGATTTGTGTTCAAAAGCTTTAAGGTCTAGTTTATTAAATAACTCAAAGTCAGTTTCTCCCTGCTTTCCCCTTCCTGCTAACACTTTTGGAAAGCCTTTCCAGAGACTTTGTTCTCATCTCTTTCCACAAATACCTACAGCCAGATCATTTCTTCGAGCTAATGAGAACTACTTCTTTTATTTTACCTCCAGTTTCCCTAGAAATGCCATCCTTCAGCTCTTCTCATCCTTTCCTCTTTTCATCAGGGCTGTAAACCACAGCTTGCACTCCCCAGCTCCCAGCAGAGCATCTCCTCAAGGCTACTCTAACCCCAGCCCATTAGTGTTTAATAGAGCAGACAACGGCAGCTCAGAGGCCTTGATAGCCATTGTGAGACACCCTTTCACCTGGCCTGATAGATTCCCTGCCCAACCCTTCACCTGCAATCCATGAGTGTGGCTGAGTGACTCTTAGCATTGCAACCTGAGCCTGTCTTTTGGTCTGGGTGATGTGACTAGGAGGGTAGATCCAATCCTGGAGTTAATGGAGTTAATCACCCACAGCTTAGACACTTCTATGCAGACTTCCCTTCTTAATGAATGGGAAGTAGGTATCCCTAAATGAGACCTTATGTTGAGAAGGGAGCTTCCCACAGGTGGTCGACATAAATTCCTGACCAAAACATCATTCCTGAATTCCCACACCTTTCAGGAGATTGGATGTCCAGGTCAGGAAAGTGCCTACACTTACTTTTAAATCTAGACCATCAACCCCACTCAGATGTAGATTGCTGTATGTAGTCTTTGAAAGATCACTACCAGTAAAACGAAATATTTCAACTTTAAACCATCACTGTTGTGACTGTCGGGCCTCTGGTACTACAATACAGCTCAAGTTCTTGCCAGAGAGATGGGAAACAGGTAGCTGGTCCTCCCACATGTGTGTGAGATGCATGTCCTGCTCTTCCAAAGGGAGCATCCCATCCCCAGGCTGCACTAGGAGAAGAAGCAGGAACCAGTATGGGCATCTGCTTATTGCTTATTATTCCCTGGTGACTATTTAGGTAAAATATGCAAGGAGCCCTGATGGGTAGACCCAAACCCATTACTCCCATCTGCCAGCTCTCCCTCTTTTGAGGACAAGTGCTGTTGATCCTGGGATGCTGTTGAGAAGGGTGATGACACCATTTCTGCCAGTGCTTCTAGAAGCATCCAGCTGAGGCTGACCTTTCCGAGAGCTCCCAAAATTGCATGGCAAACCTAGGAGCCATCACAGGTACCTGACTGATAAGCAGGGATAGGATTTGATCACAAAACAAGCATCTCCAGTTTTGCCTTCAGGAGCCCAACCCCTAATCTGAGCACAGCTGATGAAACTGGAGGCATGTCCAAGCTGGAAGCGCCAGCAAGCATCCCCTGCTGTGCCCCTGCCTCTGCACATGCTGCCTTTGAAGATGGCAACAAATGTGAATGTGACTTTCTTTGAGCTTTTCTGTCTCAGCCCCATGTCTCTCACCACATGCTCAAGCTGCCACAGATGATCCCCACGCTACATTCAGAAGCAATTAGGGGCACAGAAAAGGGTGAAACTGGAGGCATTTTTCTGTTCAAAATGAGTATAAACAACTGATTTGGGGGAGCTTTGGATCCTGAGAACTCTAAAAAAAAAATTCATTTTGATGTGCAAGTTGTTAGAGGGAAAATTGCTGGAGATGATGAAAGGTCCTTGGATTAAAATACTCTCCCAAATGGTTTTCCAGAGCTACCTGACCACCATTAAATTAATGACTGAATCCTGCTTTTAGCTGCTTGTGGGGCACATGGCAAAGTGGGAAGGAATCTGATGTAAGGGTAGAAATCTACTCCAACACATGGGAGAGGAGAAACTTCTTAGCTCTCAGCACCTTTTCCAACAAGGATTTTGTGCCCAAAAGTATTTTTTCCACCCTATGGGAAGATCTGCCAGTACACAGGGGAAAGGAAGCAGCCCATGGGCAGAAGCAATCTGGTCATCTTGTCTGAGGGCACCTTTACCTTTCTGTTCCTTTAAAAGGGATGATGAAAAAATAGAAATTGATTTACTAAACTGATCCAACGAGATTGTGCAAAAATACTGCCTAGCCTGTCTTGGCCATCACCATACTGCTGTCAGTGATGCTTTTATCTCTTTGCTTTAAAAAGGCTGCATCCTGAGATGGGGAGGGGGGGGGGGGGGAAAGAAAAAGTTGATTACTGAACTGGAGAAAAAGAGCTAGTATTTAGCTGAAGGCAAAAAAAACCACCTCCTCAGAGTCACTATCATAATAATTATGTGACAAACTGTCAGCCCGTAGCTCAGTAGCCAATGAACATATCTGCTGGTTGTGAAGTGTGCACCTAACAAGGTAAAGATACTACAAGGAGAATAATGATATAAAAGACAGAAATAAAATGTAACTCCTGACGGCTGCCCATACATTTCAAATTTGCAAAGTTTGTGCTAATCTCCAGAAGTACTGAAGATAGAACTGGAATGGACTGATGGTCTAAGAATATCTCAGTGTATCGTTAGGGAGGAATTTTTGGTTTTAGTGTTCAGTGCTTTATCAATAAAATATACCTCTAAAATATATATGTGAGAAAAATACAACACTCACAAGGAACGAGACTGGGTGCTGACATTTCCTGGGATGTCACTTTGGGGAGGATCAACCAGGAGATGCCTCCGTTAGTGCTGGCATCCTCGTGTGTGACCCTGCTGCCTCTCATCACGCTGCTTCCTTGGCAGGAATGTTCCACATGATGTGATCAGAGGGAAGTCTCTGTGAGAGCGTTTTTGGTAAAAAGCATTGAAGCCAAAAGTGCAACTGGCCCAGCAAGTGTGAATATGGTATCTGCAATGCAGGTGCATCCAATGAGCTCTGCAAGGGGATCAGTATTAGTTTTTATTTTTTAATAGGGGGAATATAAATTATCTGAAGCCTTTCTCTGTTGTCACAGCCTTGTCAGATCCTGATTTTGCAGACTCTCCCCGTGGCAGCTGTAGGAGAAGCAGCAGGAGGAACATCAATCCTCATCTTCTGCCTTCCCAGCAGAAGAACTGTTTTAAAAACTCTATAAACTGAACATGAACCTTTAGGGAATGCTTGGAGATAAATACATAATGAAAACAGGGGCTTATTACCTTGAGGAGATGCCTTGCTCTCGTTTAGAGGCAATCCAGCTAACCACGAAGTATCTGAGGAATTTTAGCTGTAACACATGAGGCCCGTGTCTTTTTTCCCCCGCTACACCCAGTATGACCTCAAGGCTTCCATCTCATTAACAGAACAAATAACACCATTTCACTGGGCTAAACTGTCTGGAACTGTCAGCAAAAGAGTGAGAAACTTTATGAATGGTAGAAGCAGTCTAAAAGGCACATAAACCCAGGACTGAGACGGACTAGAAATTACCTACCTGAAGAGCACAGGAAACACTGGATTTTTCCCATAGCCATACAAATGTAAAACCAGTGGGGCATTTTTGTTGTAAGCAAATGAGTTAGGAAAGAATTTGAAGGAAAATCGTGACTTGGTGGTAATGAAGAGGGAGTTTTAGGGTAGTTAAAGAAATATTTCAGAGTCATATGCAACTGATGCCCATCTGACCATGTGAATATGGGAATATCCCAGTTCTGAGCCTGTTTTGCTCCAAGTGGTTATGAGGATCGTGTCTGAGTCAGCAGGTGAGAGCAACTGAGAGCAGTGCAGGCACTGGAGAATCCATCCAAAGGAGTTTATCACAATGGAAAATAAATTAGATTGGTCTCATTCCTCCTCATGGGTTACTCGAGGCTTAAAAAAGGCAGTAGCTGTAAATATGCCAGCTGACTGTTTGGAATTGATTTAGTATGTCACAATCTGTTCCTCCATTTCCGAGAAGGAGCGAGGAAAATAAATAAATAATTCAGAACTATGGTTTTAGAGCCTATTGTCGTTCGCTTTAAGGCAAATTTCTGTAGCTTAATCTTATGATCCTAGAAATGATGTTAGTAGTTTGAGTTTTCTGAAACCAATGAAACATTAAGATGGCAGATGGTGTGCAGGCTCAGCAGGGATAAATGTTGCGTGACTGCGCTAGGAATAAAGCATAAATGGCCTGGTACCTTGTGTGTGGTGGAGTTTTTTGTTTTGGGGGAATTTTCATGATACTTTTTTTTTCCTTACAATATAAACCCCATAGGCATATCTGCATCATCTTTTATAATGCAGTAAGGAAAAAAAAATAAAAATGGAGCTTCTTAATATTGCTGACACAGTTTCTGAGACCGAATGGCTGTAAGACTAATTTAAATACAACAACCTGATTATAAATGTGGTACAGTGAGAGGATATTTGATCCAGTGGACAGATTGAAGTCTGGGATCCCAAGGGCTAATGTCCTAATCCTGACAATAACGTCTACGAACAGTGTAATTCTCCCTAATTGAGTTAATATTACTAACAAAGGTTCTTGAAAAACTGCAGAAGCAAACACATTGTAAGCATTCAGTGTTATTAACTGTTGAGACAGAAGCCCTTTTTCTTTGCTTAGCAAATGCATCAAAAATTCTTCCAAATCTCAAGATTTATGCATAATAAACATTTTTAAAGCCTAAACCCCCAAAATATGTTTCAACGGTAGGGAAAAAAACCCAACAACAAGGCTGATCAACGAGAAGATGCATAATTATATGAATTTTCTTCAGGAAAACCTATACTATATGCTGTTTATTTATTACAGGTCTTTTGCACTGTCATGGCATTTACGAAGGACAGTCCTGAGCAGCAGTCATTGCCTGAAGAGAGCAAAGGTTTCTATGCTGGGATAAAGGTAATGCCAATAGCCCCGATTTACTGACTTGGCATCTCCCTAGGGAATGTTTATACATTATCTGACATGCTCTGAAAAACACGACACAGAAACACAAGCCCTAATCATCATAACCAGTGCTGCTTTTATGTTCACTTTGAGAAAAAATTCTATGGCTTTCAGTCTGTTTTTAAAACACCCTACAGCATCCATCAGCCCCATGTGAGGTGTTGATACTAATGCATTAAAGGATGTGCAAAGCTACATTTTCTAGTAAATGCACCCCAAAGTACTCTGGTGGTTGCACGTAATGGGAAGACACAACAACAAGGATGTAGAATTTCAGTGTAACCAAACTAGAACAAAGAAGAAAAAAAAATAATTTTATCCATCATCTTCTTATGATCAAGCACTACAAAAACCAAATTGCTGAGGATAAATTCACACTGAGTGCAAAACCCAGGACTAATCCCACTCAAGGATGAGACTGTCAGTCTGGCAGTCCAGGAGATTTTGAGATCTTCTATCTAAGCTTCATGCCTCCACAAATGGTGTTCAAAAAATCTGTCAGCCTGTTCTGTGTGACATTTGAAGAACAGTTTTGGGTTTTTTGGAAATGTCAGCATTTCCCAGGGAATGGAAATTCCCCTTTCTGACTAGCTCCAAGTGCTGTTTCTGCTCTTGCCCCAGAACAGACAGACAGAAATGGCACAACTGAAGTTCCCTCCCTGGCACACAAGCTGCTGAAGCTGTAAGATATGATGTATGGAGAAATTCTTCTCCCTGCCCTAGCAGGAAGAGGAATCAGGCAAAAATTGTGCTCACTTTGCTCCTGGGGCAGAGTACAAACACAGAGCCCATGAACATGAGGTAAAGCCATCCTTTAGGCCATGGTATTTCTCATAGTGCATTGGAATAAGAGCTCCTTTTAACCAGGAATATTAAAATCTAATAATTTCTATAGTACCATGCTATTTTTAGGCTTAATAAAAGCCTCGTTCAAGATTAGGAGATAAGAAGCAATTAGACACTATATATGACAACTGCAAACATTTTCTTACTGCCAGGAATATTAAAGCCTTTTAATAGTTTCACCTTTTAAAGTTAAAGATCATTGTTATGAAGATTATTATTATTATTATCATGAAGAGGATTACAGCAATTATTGTTATTTTACAGACAATTATATTCTTCATAATTGATTAAAGCACTCAAAATTTCATAAACATCAGTATTGCCTAATTAATCTGTCAAAATTATCTAAAAAATTATTTTCTTGTTCCCAGTTTTTACCAGAATCACTACAAATTGCAGAGGATGGCAAAGAGCACGTTTTGACCATTCTGAGCACTGTACCCATTGCCTGTCCCGGGCACAATGATTCCTGTAAAATTACTTTGCAGCTAAGTGTCGAGGATTTGGGTAAGAGTTTAATATATTAGTATCAAATAATTGTGATTACTTTTTCCTCTATTTATGTTACAATAAATTCAAATAGAAATTATAAGACATAAATAACAACAAAGTGCACAAGCCATCAAATCAACAAACTAAGCCATGTATTAGTTTGCAAAATAAAACAGATGATAATATCATGCAGGTTTTTGAGAAAAAAAAAGAAATCTGAGTAGGAATAACCTGAATGGTGGTCTGTTGAGATTTATGGAAGAAATAACTATGAGTAGAACAACTTATTTTAAATTTCAGGAGTATAAAATTCCACTTTAATTTTTTTGTAGCAGCAATGGTCTTAAGTAGAATAATTTCATTAATTATCAATAAGAAGCTCACCTGCAGATTTATTATTCAGTAAATATGTACTGAAGCCTTTTTTCTTTCTTTTGGTGGCTTACAGTTTTTGTCTGTATAGATACAGAAGACAAAAATCATCCTTACGCTTATAGATTATTCTCCCTCTAAATATGCTTTTTTTGCTTGAAAACATTGACAATGTCACTTAGAAAATTCTTGCCCTTTCAAACAATAAAAGCTTTCCTCAGATTAATCTCGTAGAATATCCTGCCTAATCAAGGGGGGATGTATAAATATATATATATATTTAATTTCCATTTTCACTAAACAAATCACCCAACTCTCTTTCTAACAAGGCGTTTATTTCTCTTCCATAGCTGACTCGATGAGAAAAATGTTTAGAAACAGGATTACAGCCGCAGTTTCTCTGACCAGAAAAAGCCAGCTCAAAAAAATTTGGCAAAACCCAGATGGTTTCTGATATTTTTCCCTTTCTAAATCTATCTCCTTTCTCTTCCCATCATCAGCCAAGTGCTTAGACAGAAGAAAAAAATAATTCAAATGATATCATAACACAATGTTCTTAAACTGAACAGCACCTTATGGTTCCAGCAGCTGTGTTGGCTCTCATACATAGAGTACTTTGCATTTCTCCATGGCTCAGTGCTGCTCTGTTCTACATATTGCTCTTGGCTTACAGTCTCTGCTGGTCCATCAGACAAACATCCGCTGAGCTCATGGGAACAGATTTTCTTAGATATTGAGGTAGCTAAGAGCACAGGCTGGTGGGACGTCCTCACAGACTCTAAGCAACTTAGACACCTACCATTCATGAGGATCCAAAGAGAATTAGTCACATGAACTGCCAAGGTCTTTTTTTTAACTCATATATTCTTAAGCATCACTAAAACTTTTCAAAAATATCACTGACAATGCACGAATAGTTGAGGAGCTCTCAAGTGAGGAAGGCTGAGTTCGATAGATCGGACTGAGACTGAGGCTGAACCCTTGCCAGTGTCTTGTCCAGTCCCATCCCACAATATGCATTTGAGTGGAAAAAAAAAGAGGAGGCAGTACTTGCAGAAGCATCTCTATTTTCAAACTGTCAATGGGCTTAATGTCTTGGTGCCAAGAGGTGCCAGGATGGAGGCACAACTCAACCAATTAACTAATCTTTGAAGGAAGTTGTCACTGAAGTGGAAAATTTCTGTTAATCAACTCATTTCTGCATCTTAAACTAATAACCAGCTCTAGCCCTTGTTTGCTCCAACCCCAGGCTATTTCCTTGGATGGCGCTTGGGCTGTTTATGATCAAATGAGATATTTATATATACTTAAGGTTGAGTATCTGCTGCTGTGTGTTTGCATAACTGAATGTTTGTCTTGTGCCTTTATTGTCTTTAAGGTCCATTAGTTTATCTGAAGGAACACTGTGGGCTTCTGAAAAACATAGTGTCTGCCCCAGTGCTATATATTGAAAATAAAACCAATTTTGGCTGAGATTCCTTTATACCAAATAAATTAACTGACAAGCTCCTTGTCTGACTGAACCCATATAACAACACTGTTGTGCTAATTATGTAGGGAATAAGTGATAAGAAAGCTAATTACAAGCACAGAAATATCTCTCTAAGTTCAGATAATATCATAATGAATGGCAAGGCACAGAAGAGCCACTGGAGTTTGGCTTCTGTTAAGTTTATCATTACTATTTTGACAAGATGATTTTCTTTGATTTTAAACTTTTGTTCTGGGTTGTGAACACAGCTCATGGGGCTGTAATGGCAATAACTATTCCTCATGGAAACCTGCAATTTAATTGAATCAAGAACCTTGAAAATGAGACAGGACTTTTCTGTAAGAGTTGAGGCAGCCTTTAAGGATTTTCTATGAGAGATAATATGCTATTAACATTTGTAGGTTTTTAGTTCAGTTCCTATAGAACTCTACAGGGTTAATTTAGATGATATTTTATGAGCCTTTTCCATAAGGAATAAAACATTGATTATTTGATTGTGTTAGAAATACCACCTTAAAATACCTGAATGCCATCTCCTATAAATTATTAAGCAATTCCACAAATAGGAAAAAAATATATAAAAATCACATATAATTACATTACCACCACTTCTAGAATTTTCTTCGTATCAGATGATAATTAATGGTCTGGGATGGCACAAACGCTGACCATTCTGAAACCAGCAGTGAGATTCTGACTGGCTTCAGGAGGGCCACGATTTCCATTTTTACCCACCAAAATATTCATGAAGGGTTGAGTGACTTATTGAGGAGTAGGTACGCACTATGTAAAATGCAGACTCGATGGCTTGGAACCAAATGCTGTCATGATTCAGTGTTTGCGGATAAAAAACACATCTATGGAATTAAAAAGCCAGATTTGTATTTTACCTGAGATCGTGGCATGAAGGGTCAGCACCCAAGAGAAGTGGATGCTACCACTCCTGCTGCTAGAAGTCTCTTTAGGAAAAATATGATGTGCAGAGGCAGAGCTGCACAAATGACTCAGTTTGCCATTGCCATACTGATTTTTGTCACCACCTATCACTTCCCTACTCATCACCGATACTTACAGAGTCAGTACCACCATAGCTTATTATTTTTCCACATTCTTTTAGTGAATTTATCCTCACAATGCCCTGTGAAAAACAGAAACAAAACTACCATCATTTTACAGATTGGAAAGTAAAGCACCATAACTTATCTAAGCCAAAAATACAAATAGAAATCTGCTGCATTTGCCTTCCTGTCATGGATCCAAAAGGTTCACTAAAAACTGACTTGAGAACCCCCCTTTTCCAGATCAATAAAAACTGTTTATTTTACATTCAATAACTCCCCGAAGACACCTCCTTATAATAAAGTTAGTGAAAGATCAATTTTTTCCAGAAACACAGAATCATCTTTTTCTTTGTCACAAGAACTACTCATCTTCATTCCCTGGGCATGGACCCATAAAGATAAGACTGTCATTCCAGAAATATTAGCACCTGTGGAAAGAAAAGCACCACTGAGTTTTAGTAAACTGTCTACTGCAGGGAAAAAAAAAAAAAGCACAGTAAAATGTGTAGAGGGATGCCAGACTGAGTCAGTCACAACTGTCTTCATGCAAACCCCATCTGGTTTCAAGGCATGTGTGTCTTGGAATGTGAAAAACATTTGTGTTGGATGGTAAACAGGGTATGGGCAACCGTTTGGAGAACTCTTGTCAGACTCGGTGTTCGTGTTCATTTTAGATAGCCAATTACTGGGGCCCCCAAACGTCGCCCTTTCGGCGTGCCAGGTGGATCTGCTGCGGGCACCTTGCTCGGGAAGCAGCTGTGCAGCAGCCACGCTGACAGTGACAGCCGTGACAGACTTTGCTCAGGACGGGAACCGCGTCAGCTGCATCAGAGCTGAGCCAGTCAGATGGAGGGATCTGCTTTGGAGGGCTTACACACCCAAGGATGTGAAGGTCGGGTCCTCAAATAATTTGGAAGCTGTGTCTAATATAAATGGGAGGTTAAATGGGAGGTTTAGCGTCAAAGACATTGGTAAACATTAGCCATATAAACATTTGGGGACCGCTGTGAGCAGAGTAAACCAAAACACCCCCTTTATACACCAATAAAATTAACGCATAAAGCCTTGTGTTTTTACAGATCTAGGTTTCAATACTAGTCAGCACATCAGTAAGGCCAACAGCTGGATTACAGATGTAACCAGGCATGTTTGTGTATGCTGGAGAGGAGAGAGGGAGAAGCTGGGTTAGGGAATAAGCACAGTTTTGAGCAGGAGGGAAAACCGAGGGTTTGGAGAACAGCTTCTGAAAAAGCAGAGGAAAGGCAGTGCCTTGGTGATGAGAAAGGAGGACCAGGACTCAGCAGTGCCATGTTCAATTTGTGACTGTGCCAGGAATCACTGGGACACCTCCGACAACAGACGCGGCTGCTCTGTCTCTTCATTTATCCCTGTACAAAATGTCCAAAATTAAAATAATCAGAAGCAATCAGAGAGGCAAGCCATGCTTTCCCTGCAGAAAGCCTGGCCAAAAGAGCATGGCAAGCAGGGACTGGCTTGTTGTCTGTGAAGCTGTTTTAGGGTCTTGGCTGGGAGGTTTGAGAGCTGTAATCCCACTGCCTGAGAGAATAAACCAGAGCACAGATTTGACTCAGCAGTGGCACATCCAAGCTGGTATATTTTAAGTAACTAAAAAAAAAACCCTAACAATCTATCTAATCTATAATTTCACTGCCCTAAATTTGTGGATTTGCTTCTGAGAGAACAAGATTAAACTGAATTTTTGTCTTCAAAGGTAAAATGCCTAACATGGGACTATATCCTTTCCTCTCCAACACTGGCTTCTTTTGAACTTTTTAAGATTCTTAAATCAGAAATTGCAGCTAATTCCATGTAGTGCACTCACATACCCATATTTTTTCTTGAAGTTACAAATGCTTTCATTAAAATATGAAAATGTACCAAGTGTGAAATGGAATTAATCAATTTTAATAATAAATTCCATCTATCTCAGTTAAAACTTGATCTATGGAAACATAATAGACATTACCTTCCCCCACCCCCCATTTCCCCATTGCTGCTTTGCAGTTAATTAGAGGTCTTAATGTAACACAGCTCCTGCAACACATCAAGGAAAAATCCATGTATTAAGATCCACATAATGTTTAGTTCTTCAGACTTGTTCAAATATTTTTGATTTATCTGAAAATTGAACGGAAATGGTGGGCAGAACGTCCTGACACATTCAGAAACCCGATAAAGTGGATTTCTTCAGCAAACTAAGACTCCCTACGATGAGGACTTGCATTCTCTGCTGTTATCATGCAAGAGAAGAGGAGAGAAGAAAAGGCCACGTGGACTTTTTTGTGCAAAGGTTTCACTTCAGAAGGTTGAGGCTGTGGAGAAAACGGAAAAATTCTGAGACACTTCTTTGTGTCACGCTCTAGATACAAATGATGCAATTGACCTCAGATCAAAATGCTGTTCAGAGATGTGTTCAGTTATTTCAGTCCTCAAGACCATCACTCTATGTTTGATACACCAGATAGTGGTGGGTGTCTAAGCAGTGTCTCTGTGCAGTGGCTGGGGGGCATTTTGAAATACAGATGTATTGCTGCAGGTGAGGAATTTTGTCAGGAAGTGTGGGTCTATCTTCACCCTCTTATTCATTCATTTAATTTCACCACTGTTCCTAAAAGCTAAGTTCTGCTTGTCACTGAAAGACTGCACAAGGATATAGTGGCCATTCTTCTTCCCTGCTCTGTGGATTGTGGTAGAACTGAGTTGCAGCTCTGAACTTCTCATGGGCAAAGAGCAAAAAAAAGAATTAACAGCCCTGACCAAGAAATCAGGCTGGCAGGCTGGATGTGGGAAAACCATAACACTTCATCACTCCCACCAGTATGACTGAGAGCTCTTCATATTGCAGATCACCACACAACCTAGTCCTGCGTTTCTGAGAACTGGATAGCAGAGCATTCAGCCATGAAAAAAACCACCATCTTGAGCAGGCTGGCATTGCAGGCCCAGCACTGCCTGACATTCGGGTATTGCAACTTCGAAGGGAATTGCCCTACCTCTGGCTTTCGCAGGCATACCGGCTCCTTGCAGGGTGCCAGGACTCTCAGACCTCATCTGTGACCCAGCTTGTGCCCAAGTTACCGAAAGCTGGTACTGTCCCTATAATAAGACCTCTGCTCTTTTATTCACGTGCTGAAAGAAGGCAGCTCCAGCAGCCTGGTCTAGGGCCTCATCACCAGTACCTGATCAATAACCTGCACATAAAATATATAAATCAGCCATTCAGATGTTGTATCAGGAAATCTGAAGTCAAGTTAAGGGACAGGCAGTGACTACTACTAAAATATACTAAAGCTACTTAATTACAGCATACCTTATAATGTACCTCAGGCATTAAAATTAGCACAATTTAATGAGCACTCAATTCGCTTGATAATTTCAATCAACGAACTACTTTTTAGCAAAAAAACTTTAATAAAAAAGCTTCACTTTTTTACGAGATAAAGAAAGACAGTGCATTACATCAGGTTGAATAGGAGAGCTTTGAACTTCCTGATTGCATGTTATTAAACTCCGTTGTTTGAAGGAGAAGCCTATTTTGTAACCCCTCACAATCATGTTTTAGAAGTCAGATTTTAGTTTGTACTTGACACATGAATCCTGCCCCTAATGTTTTGCGAGGAACAGTAATGAAGAAAAACTGCTGTGTAGACTGTATTCATTACACATTTCATTTTAACTAGGTCACAGTTCGAGACCTCCCAACAGGGAACTGCTACTCTTTCACTGATCCACACATTATCACATTTGATGGATGGTGAGTATTCTACTTTGAAATAATTTGGCTCAATTACTGCAGTTTTTAGTTTCTGGATGTAGCATGCATTTGCTTTTAAATTAGAATATCAAAAGAGCATTGTACTAGTTTGCTTATAGTGATTAATGTAGTGCTTCAATAACATACATGGTTTCCTTCTAGCTGTTTATACTGTTTTTAATGAAAGGACTAGAAATAGATTCATCTTGAAGCAGCAATGGTTTTGAGTCTGAATAATATTCACAAGATGAAGGTCATATTCCACAATGTTCTTCAGAAAGAACCATCACTAATGACTATGAGAGGGTGTCTACACCACAGCAAGTGACACCATGCCAGTGACAGCCCAGTTCCACGCAAGAGAGCCAGCACTCAGGGACCACCTGGGCCTTCCCAGCAGTTTAGTAACACCTAGTGCAAAGCCCCTCAGCCCAAAGATGCTCTTGCATTCTTCTGCTTCCAGAGATGCTTTATGCACAGCTGCATCTCTTCATGGAGTTCACTGCCATAATCACAGCCCAAACCCCATAAAGATGGCCACATTGTCTCAGATAAAAGAAGTCCAGCAATGACAAGTGGCAAGTGGCAGCAAAAGAATGCAGAACTAAAGATAGATCTCCTCTTGTACTGTCCAGCTGTCCTCCTATATTATCTGGCAATAATTTCCTTACTTACTGCTTCCTGAGCCAAAGGTGGTATCTTTGTGCCTGATAGACTGTACAATACAGAACTTTCTTCAGTTAGCTTCCCTGTCATTCATGGATCTATTTACCCCAGCTATTTAATATAACAGAAAGTTTTTAAAGTTTGCATCTGGCACATTTGATCCAAAAGTTGCTTAATAATTTTAGATCACATGCCAGGTTTGTCTGTTAACATCCTAATGGCACAGATAATGACTTTAGGCCCACGGTGTCCACAGAGGCTTGGCGGGCATGATATTCTAATTCTGATATCCTAATGTCCCAATTTAAGTCCAGTATGCTCTGGAGCTAGCACCTGAAATGACGTCAAAGCTGGAGAAATCTGTCAATGAAATGTGAATAAGAAAGGCAGTGACTCCATTAAAGGTTATATGTCTGCCTCAAATAAAGATTTCACTTAAATTGGGTAGTCTCAGCTAGGAGATTAGCTCTGCACATCTAGGGCTTTCCAGTTTCCCTCCGGCTTTGCTGAATATAATTTATAATGTGGTCTGACATTAGTTACATGCAAGTGTGGTTGCTCAATATGGAGAAGCTGTGAAAGAACTACAAGAGGTGCAAAGACAATCCCTTGCCTCATGTATCTGCAATTATTTCAATTCTGGGATATTACACTAGATTAGAATATTATTTCAAATCTCTCTATACACTGATATTCTAAAATACTCCCTTCTGATTTATGGCTAAGAATGGATAGCTATCTGTCAGGTTGTTGTGCTTAGAAGTCATAAATTACTGTAAAGTGCCTCTTGGAATGGGGCAATGCTCTCAGCCACATAGCACATTTTTACATTGCTTCCATGGTTAAAAAGGTCTAAAATAAAATAAAGCAATTTTATTTGAATACCTGATTTTGCAACCTGTTATTGATAGCACACATGAAATGCTTCTAACAATTCAATGTGAGCACAGGGAGTTTGGAAAAGCTTGTCCTTCTGTGGCATCTTTCCTCAGAGGCACACAGCCTTGAAATGGAGAAATCCTAGGATTTCTCCCTTATGGACAGACATTCGTTGCTGCTCTGTCCAGTGTACCTTTAAATGAGCCAAACTGATGGGGCTACTGCCATCTCAATAACTAGGTTATTTCACTAAGATGTATCACTTCTTGGTGTTCAGCCAAGTTTCTTACCCATCATTTCACAGTCCCATTACTCCTACTTATATTCCCATTTATTATTGTAAATAATTTCTCTTTCAATTATTGTAATGATTATGCCACCCTATTACACATCAGTTAAGCAACTTCTCTGTCTGCCTATCCAAAAAAATGGTAGCACATTAGCAAATTATTTTAAAGCTCTGTATTTAAGGAGAGGGGAATGCAATTCCTCCTTCTGTCCTGATACAAACCTATAACCTGAAGACAAAGGTATGGAACTGAAGCAATCCCCTCTGATCATGAAAAGGTACATGGTGGGAAATTGTGCTTGAAATGAGGTGTGAGTTAGGTATTTTGAATGGCAGAATTGTACAGGAAGCTTGCAGGCTCAAGTAGAAAACCATATGAGTGTTCCTCAGTAATAAAAAAAGCATCAGAAAGAGACTGATCTGCAGATTGTAAACAGTGAGGAAAGAAAAGAGAAAAAGCTAAGAGAAACTTCTCCTACGGACTGTGAAGCAATAGACTGAGAGGATGAGTGGAGCATCAGCTGTTGGGCATCCTGAGCTATGTTGATCATAAATAGACACTATGTTGATCTGTAGACACAGGCTCAGGTGAGAACATTACACAGGAAAAAAAAAGAAACATCCAAAATTAGTCAAAGACAACTGAAGGAAATAGCAGCCTTTCCTCACCTGTCTATGGCTACAAAGATGGCAGCAAATACACTTAAGAAACTATCAAAACTGCTTCTGAGATCACCAGCAAAGCATCCATCAAACAGTATAACCCAAGGAAAGCCATTTGTTCCACCACAAAGCCTGTAGGTCAGCCTACGAGGAGACAGCACAGTCTAAGATCAAAATGATGTAGCCAGAGCTGCTGTGGATGGCTGATGATCAGTAGTTTCTTAGGCACCCTTCCTACCCACTCGAGTCTTGGGGATGCCATATGAAAAGCAAAGGAAAGTCTGAAGATGGGGAACATTGCCAACAGCAAATTGGTAGGAGTGTTTTCTACACAAACAGGAATGAACATAAACACTCCTGCCTTCCACAGAGTTGCTTACCTTCTTTAACTTTCTCATTAGCAACAGAGAAGGAGAAATACACAACGGGGAAAAGCAGGGATGAAAACAAACATGAGAATAGAAAGCTGCACCCTTTTTTGGTTTCTAACATTTAGATGAAAAGCATCCAAATTTCAACTTTAACTTAATTTAAAAATATTTATTTGAATAATTTCTTTAGCAGATTTGCTGGAAAATTGAAAAGTGACATGAAAATCAAAAGACTGAAAGATTTTCTGGATTTCCTACTGAAATGGTCACTTCTAATGTATAGGTTGTTTCATGAGATTTCACAATTATGCTTCATTTTGTAACTCCTCTAGGGATGTTTTCACTGGTTTTTAGTCTGACATACTGAGCTCACGTTACATCTGAGGTAGGTAGCTATTCATTAGCTAACTGAAATACCAAACTCCCACTTCTAATGATAACACTCCCCTTTGGTATGACTCCTGCTAATATATTTCTGTAAAAATTACTTACCTTGTAATCTTTTCATTCTTCTGACTAAAGGAAGTGACGGAAAATCAAAGAAGAATGTGTCATATTTTACCGTGTAAGCACAATCAATTTGTGTATATTGGAGCATAGATGTGAAATAGCGTTAATTATACCAGCTAAAATCCAGCGAGAGCACTTCCTTTTATAGCAAAGTACCTTCTAAATTAAACAAATGTGAAAGCCTGGTAAAGCAAAAGTATAGCCCTCATTACTAGTTATGGCACATTATAAATATAAAAGCTTTTCGTGTCATAAATTGTAGATTCTTAAACATGAAGTACTAGCTTAAAACTAAATATGCAGAAAATCCCTTTAAGGCAAAATATAAAAAAGGAAATATTTCTTGATTGGTGAACTACATATATCATTCAAGTTATTTTGCATTTTACCTTAAAAAAAAAAACAAAAGAAGGAAAAGTTTTTGCAGATTTCTCAAACATTTATGCTAATCCAACCACCAATATTAGCACAGAGGCAATGGCACCATTTCCTGCACAATGACAAAATCCCTCAGCTCATGCAGCTTCACGCTTCTGCTTGGCTTTAATGATATGCATCACAGTAACCCATGACTAAATCCTGGGCATGAGTAGCCCTGCCAGAGGTGCTGTTCTTTTTTGATAGTCTGTAGGAGTTTATACATCCCCAAGCATGCAGTGACTGCTGAACATAACCCAACACCTTCACTCCCTGAGAGCAACGTGACCAGTCCTTAGGGATGAGTTCTCTGGAACCAAAGAACATGCCCCAGCACTTCCTAGGGTCACAAATAGCATAAAATAGCTCTTGCTAGCAAGTAAAGAGGGAGCCTGGAGGGACACGTCAACAAATCAAATAATTTGGTGGCCAAACTGTGGTGGAAAATCTTTAGGTGCAGCCATAATAATAACTGAATTAATAAAAAGATGAAGTGTACCTTGGTGAATAGTAAATGCATTATGTTAGTTAATGTAATGCTACTAGCAGTAATTGTTTACATATATTTATATTCCCTTTTGTCCCTCTCTTATGATAAAGCAACAGAAAAGATTCCTGTAGCATCTCACTGTCAGAACCAAAGACTTAGGAGCATTTTATAATTCTTGGATTAAGAACACAACTTGAACCATGTCAGGACAAGAACTTGCTTCTCCCCCTGACAAACAACCCGAATGCATAGATTGGAAGGGAGGGAACCACTTTCCACCCAGTACAACCATTGCTACAGACTATTAGGGAAGCAGGATGAGGAAGTGCACTGTAGAGGGCAATTTAGACACAAGCAGTGGTGCCTGCTTCACAAAGAACACGCAGAACTCCCTCATGCAAGAGCTCCAGTAACTCTACTTCATGCTTTTGGTGCCACAAGCCATTTCTCAAATGTTGTCCAAAGAATCATTATCGCAATTACAGTTGTATAAACATCACAAAAGTTTACCTAGCTACATTCAATTATCCATTCAAGTAATTCAAAAGCAGCTGAAAGCTTCAATTTAGACACGCTGCAGATTTGTTATGTGCTATGCAATCTATGCCACGACTTCACTGACTAAGTGACTTCCAGGAGAGTTGGATTGGGTCCACTGTTGATGCTTATTAAGCAGTAAGTAGCTCCCATAACTGCAATGATATTTATATGCATATGCTAATACAGTCCTATTTTCCAGCCACAGCTGATTAGTCTGGGTACAGCCATTCTGATGCATTATTTTCCATCAGCCTCTCTAAATACCTTTCCTTCTAAGCTGTTGAAGGAAACTGTGGAAGGTGATTCTCATAAAATATCCTGTCTCCTCTGTCTCTCCTGTGAAGATGTCCAAATGGAGCTAGTACGTGATGTTAAAAGAGATTATCTATTTTTTATGTTGTCCTTAGTTCTAATCAATTTTAGCAACAGCATCTGCACAGTGTACTTGGGATTTATGCACCTGATTAGAAAATAAGATGAGACAGAACCATTCAAAATCTTATCATTTTATGGCCAACTGCACTAAGTTTGTCAAGATGAAAGATAAAGTCACGTGTGTCTCCTAGCAGAGAAAAGCAGTTGAAGTCTAAATTCTGTGTTTTAAGGTACATCGTTTTCTATGGATTTTATTCTGAAGAGAAATAAAATGCAGGTATATACATCCTAAAAAAACCTCTTGGTTCTTGAGCCCTTTGTTCCTCAATACAGAAAACATTAACAGCCTGAAAAAATATTGATGTTTGTCTGACAGTGCTTAAAAATAATCCTGTTATGTAATTGAGGTATTTTATACATTCCTTTTTACATTTTCTTTTTATTATTGTAGAAAGGAAAAATGCTTATTATTATAAGCTTATAGCTTAGTCTCCATATTACTTATTCTCATAAAAATCATGTTTAAAACTCAGTGCAGTGCCTTAAAAAGAAGTAGAATAATCCATCGATTTTAAAGATAGCAGCTGTTGGGTTGTGAGGAGAAAACTCCAGCAACGTATATAAGGTATACAGCTACTGTTTTCTTTATTGTTATACATCACATTAGAATAAAAGAAAGAGTAAGATAAGCTTATGGAGTGAGAAAACAAAGAATAAGCAGAGGAGGATTCTCTTGCAGGTCCCTGTTGTGGAGACACGAGGGGCTGCAGGCAGAAGTTTTACCTCGCTCATGTAGAGGGGAAACACTTGCAAAGATTGAAGTTATTCTGCTCATGGCCCCTCTCAGATGGAGCAAGGACTTTGCGTACAGAGAAGAGCGAAAGACCCAAGCTGTTCAACACACTGCACTGTGCTGATTGCCAATCCATTTAGAGCAAAAGTTATGCTTACAGGGAAGCTGTTGAGGGGGGAATCGCCTTCATTTTAACAGGTTTTCAGTAAAATCCCAGTTTTTCACATGAAGTATTCACCTAGCCACAGTCAGTCTTGTAAAAGTTAGCGATTAGTCACAGAAGAGGCTCTTTGAGCACTGATTTTGCTTTGAAGAATACCACGGTGTAAAGCATCCAGTTAGAACCAAAACATATTTATTAAGGCCTGGAGGCGGGAACTTTTTCCCCTTTTGCTTTTTATCAAATGTTTATCCATTTTATCCATGCCCGTTGCCATAGCAGCAACTGGAACTAAAAAAGCTACCCGCTTTTCACATGAATTCTTATGCACCTCCAGCTAATAACTCCGATGACATTCCCTTGCTCACGGTACCAGAGAAAAGCTTCCCCGTGTGTTGGGTTTTTCCCCTCTCCGAGGCCAGCCACCGTGCCGCTCTGATTGAGTTGTTGTACGAGTACCAACCAACAGCCATCACAGGTGGATGCTCCGGGTCTCTCCAAACCCTCTCCTTTTGTTTCCCGCTGTTTAGGCGCTACGATAACTACAAAATCGGCACCTTCCTTTTGTGCCGGAGCGCGCGGCGGGCGTTCGAAGTCCACGTTCGGCAGTGGGACTGCGGAGGCCACCGCTCCGTCACCGCCTGCAACTGCGGAGTAGCGGCGCGAGAAGGGGGTGACACCGTGGTGCTGGACACCTGCAATGGCCATTTTCAGGAGGGCAGACCCCGGCTAACCGTCCAAACCACCGAGGCGTCGCCACACGTCAAAATCCTCGAGTCCTACGGCGGGAGGAAAATAACAGTACGTGGATGTTTACGTGCTCTTGTTGCGGCGGTTCTTTAAAAACGTTGAGTTTAAGATTTCGGAATTATTAATGGAGTTGCTAGAACAACACCTGACTGAAGCCAGAGGAGCGCCCGCAGCAAAAAAGTACTGCGAAACAGGGAAGAATCTGGTGAAAGTGTTAGTTTAACAGACTCTTAAGTAACACAAAACAAATATCTCTGGAAATTTCTCGGAGACGTAGCAGAGTGCCAATATTGCTACTTAGTCTCTGCAGTACGGCAATCCGCTCGCGGTTTGTTTATGCTAGGCACTACCCAACCGCAGCACATAAAGCAAATTTCTTTGCAGAGCTTATGATATAAATATTCAAGGAAAGATCACAGGTAGCAGAATAATGTAGTTTTAGAGCAGAACGCTAAGGTAATATTAGTCAGCTCCAGATAGCCCCCAAAAGCTGTGAAAATAGGCAGCAAAATGAGCAACATTTGGTGTAATTTCAGGTATTTGTCTAAAAAAAAATACATGGCCACAACGTATTTTGCATCGATATAATTTTTCCACACTAATCCCGTAAAATCACTGGAAGAATTAGAGCAGACTGCACCAGGGGCTTTGGTGAGAAGAGCCAAAAATTACAGCCAAGAAGATATTTTTTTTCCTAGAGCTGTATCATCAAGACTTATTGCAAGGAAGTGTTTTGGGTGAAGATCAGTCCATGATAGAGCCAGAATGATGTAGGGACTGCCTGTGCTTGGCTCTCCATGTGATCTCACTTGAAACAGATCTTAGCAAGGTAGTAACTGAAAGTGTGTTAATTATATAATACAGGAAAAGCCCAAACAAGCTCTCTTTTCATTTTGCAATCGAATGCAATCTAATTACTGTTTTATACTAGAACAATCTTAGCAAGAAATCCCTACTCTCAGTTACGCCTCATATAAGTCTCAGTGAAACAAAATGGGAGATCCCAGGGACACAGATATGAATCCTTCCCTGATCTGAATGGGAATCTGTAGGAACTGTGCAGCAATGAACATGATCCCTGATCACCCCACTGTGCACGGTGCACCCCCATTTGCTCAGTTGTCAACGTCGCTTTAGCATGGGAGCCGGATCCCCAACGGCTCCCACGCTCTTCAAGGCTGGTGCTTTGAATGGGGTTAAGTCATTCTCTTTTCTGTTCAAGGCAGCAGCTTCCAGCAGCCAGTCACTACACATCTCTGAAAAATGAGGTCTCAAAAAAGCTTCTTCAAAGCCTCAGCCAGCAGCGTTAAATCCAGGTTGGTTACAGAAAACCTGGGCAGTTGTTAGGTCCTCAGTGGCAGGCGGGATGCCTTGCCTGGGGCAACAGAAGAAGAAAGGGTTACAACTCTCTGAATTCTTGAAATAAATCCCCACCTAGAAATATTAATCCAGACAGCACAGAAGACTGAAGCAGCTCATGCAGTCCTCTGACTGCAAGGATTTTACACACAGCCTTGTAGGAAATGCTCCTCCCTGCAGTAAAGCATGTAATTAGAAGACACACATTTATCTAGAGAAGGAAATCAAATCCTACCCAGCAGTGTCAACCGCAGTTCTCCTGCTCTACCTATTAAATAACTAAGAAAAAATTAACTAATCAGGCCATTTCAGCTTTATGTTGGGAAATCTTCTTTCTTTTTTATTTTTTTTAAACTTACTTTGGGAATCAAAATGTACAGAAAAGGTGGAGGGACATCCAAAGTGAGGTACAGCCAAGATCTCCTGACCTATTCAAAGAATTGGTTTTATATGATGACTTCCATTATTCAGCAAGGCCAATGATTTTTGAAAAAAATGATACTTTAAATGCCCTGATCAAAACACAGAGGGCCTAAGTTCAAAACACAGTGTCTCCAGCTGCCACTGTAATCAGGGGCACTTTGCTGCTCTGCTCAGCTGGACAAGGTGATTACTCATGGAGATGTCCTCAGAAAGTATTCTCATGTCTGAAATGATGACTGGGAAGCTAAAATGGGCAAGATTATTATTTAGTGCAGCCAAAATGTAAACTCTGGATTCCAGCACAGAAACACAAATAGAAGCTAGGTGTTTCTTCACAGATATGAATAGATTTGGTGAAGAGGAATTTATAAGGGACCAAAAAATCCCCACCAAAAGGAAGAAAATCAATGGACATTATTTGGCTGCATAAATTATACCTAGGCAGCAGTCACTTAAAAAAAAGGAAAATAGTTTTTTTGAAATTACTGTAATGAGGTGTCTCCCATAATTTAAAATACTTTTTAAGATTAACCGAAAACATTTAATTTTGGATCAAAAAGAATATTAAGGTTACTTATCAGAAGAGAGTGCTCTTGCTCCCACTCATGGCACAGATCAGTAGCAAAATTATTTTTTTTTGCCTGTAAAAATAAAGAAAACAAATAAAAATATGTTTCAGTTGAACAGATTTTTTTATTATTATTTGGTTGGGACACCAATCTGAAAAATCCATTATCCACAGAGTTACTCCTTTGTCTCAACCTCAAGATTATTTTTTTTTCTTTTAAAGGTCAGTGTAAGCCTACCACAAGTTCTTTAATAAGAAAATTGCTTTATCCACTTTAAAACACAATCATTTTCTGGGTAATCCGGCCTTGGAAAATGAAACGATTTTTCAGAGGGAAGAAAGCTGTTTTTCAAACTTGGCAGTTTATCTAAAATAAATGATTTCCCAGGCAAAGACACAAAGTTGGCCTTACTGTCACAGAAGTCACTTCAGAAATTAGCTGGTAACTTACCAGTGGGAAAACTTCAATGGATGTATTTATTAATTTAAAAAGAAAGAACTTGTGCAGTTTTATACTTATGTAATGCTATCAGATATTAGCATCAGAGAATGTGAAAGCAAGCTAAGTAATAGCACAAATAAATACTTACAGTGTATCTAAGCAATCTCAAATTACCTCCATCATCGCCAACATCCTTCTTTGAGGTTTTTATTTATAGAAAGGAACACCTTTTATTGCACAAAAAGCTTGGTAACGGCTTCAGTTCACTGGGGTTTTTTTCTGCCTCTTCAGATCCTCTTCCCTTCGGGAGCATTTGTTCGAGCTGACATGAGCAAGTGGGGAATGGGTCTGACAGTGAGGACACCAGGCAGTGACTTCAACAGCACCAGAGGTTTGTGTGGCCTCTTTGACGGGATCGGTCACAACGACCTGAGCAACATGCCCGAGGAGGACTTCATAGAGGAGTGGAGGTACAAAGCAAGAGAGGATCCCAGCCTGAGAGATGCTCTGTAGCACTGTTTCAAGGAGTACCAATAGGTTTATTTCATTACATGCTCCTCTAATGACCTGATGAGAGATCTGCTTAATCTAGCGAGGGAAACCTGGAGACCCATTACCAGCCGAGCAGCATGGGGGACTTAATTCTCAGTCAGCACAATTCACGTCAGCTGTTACTGAGAGAGAAGTTTTATATTTGCAAGTGATCTCATGTTAACAGCTGTGTTGAGATCTCTCTCAGCTGTTAAAAAAAAAAAAAAAAGTGGTTCTCACCCACACTACAAAATGTAGATAACTGACAATAGGGATTAATTAAGGGGTTCGTATTTCCCTTGTTCTTTTATTCCCAAACACTAATTACAATATGTGAGTATAGATTAAATGTTACATTTTGACAAAGTGTGGTAATATATGTACCAGGCTAAAACTTAGTATCTGCTCTACTAATGATGATAGTGAGCTCTGAAGAATTGCACTTTCTGAGACAGATGGTCTGGAACCAGAACCAGGAATCTGACATTCTGACGTATTCCTGTCCCTTTACCTCTCCCACATCTTAATTCCTGTTGCTGAACTCTAAATGTGCCTAATAGGTGTTCCTAAAACCAAAATGGGTTTGGTTGACTGTGTAGTTTAGTTTGTGATGTATGTTTTGCAAATAAGGAAAAATAAGGCAAACATGCTACTTAGTCTATACGTAGGAACTCAGTGTGATCCTATAGGAACAATGAATTTTTAGACTGATTGCATTTCAGAAAATAAACCAACACCTCTGCCATATTCCAATTACATTCTATGGGCCTATGTAATGGCAATTTTGACCTGTCATTAAAAATTGCACTATTTGGAATTCAACAGTCATCTTTAACATGTCACTAATGTGATAATCCGTCAGAGCTTGCTTCTGGGAAGGCAAATGGAGGTGTAGTTTGATGCAAGAACCAACCAACAGCTGACTACCTGAAAAAAGGCTAAAAAGATCCTTAGGAGGACCTGTTCAAAGCAGGTCTGTAGAAAGATCAGAAGCCAAAGCACAATATATAGGACTTACAAAACAGAGAGTTTTCTAGGGCTTGGCACATGTGATGGAGATACTTCAGGGAAGGCAGGAGAAGCTCCTGTTAAGTCAAAAGGGCAAAACCAGTAATGAGTTTCACCTTGCAGTACTCCCAAGGACAGATTCTCAAGTACCCTGCAGACCCTGGTTAAAAAATTCAAGCCAAGAGAAAGGCTGAGGCTACTTCCAGAGGAGATTGGATTGGTCTCTGATCCACCCTTGGAGAAATGGTACAGTAAAAAGCCAAAACCTACAAGGTGAATTTTCTGCCGCTGTTTTTAATTTCATCACCTGAACCATTAGATCATGATGTGAGTCTGGGCAGCTTCACCTGCAGACAACACCACCATGCAGAGCTGGAGGAACAGCTTGTGCAGGACACTAAACTGCATTGGCCAAGGGACTAGTACTCCCTCAAACATCAGATATGTTTTATTGTCCTAGATTGTAGGAAAGTGCAGAACAGCTTGTGCATTTTTGCGAGCATGAGAGCTGTCCTGTCATATCACACTGTATTCTGCTGTGCCTGCACAGTGGGAAAAATGGTTTCATAAATGTCTGGGCTCATAGAATCACAGAATCATTTAGGCTGAAAAAGACCTTTAAGATCACTGAGTCTAACCACAGGAGAAATTGTTTCATTTTACCTATGTCACCATGTTGTTTTATTGAAAAGTTACTATTGTATCAATGATCAAAACAATAATATTAATAACATCATATATGCCATTTTCAACGTATTTGGGAAAAAATGGGTAAAAGTAATTATGTTTTCTACAACAGTATCTAGTGGCTGGCTCCAAAGTGTTGGGAAATGCTTTCACTTTCCTGGAATCTCTACATTCTGGCTACAAGATAAAGTTAATGCCAAAATAATATAAATTTAAATTGTGGTGGTATTTCAGAATTGTCTGGAAATGAAGTTCTGCTAACTATTGGGACAAAAAGTGTACCTTTTTCTATGAAGCTCCAGGATTCCTCTGGTACTTCACAAATGAGATCAATAAGAGAACTTGTGCTCATGAAATTTCCAAAGAAACTTTAATCATGGCTATTTATTCAAACTGAACTCTCTAGAAGTTCATCCATCATTAAAGCTGGACTAAATTAAAAAGGGGAAAAAAAACTTCACCTCACTTTATTTGGTAGCCCAGCCTTACGATCAATAGAAAACTGCTTTGTGTCACAAGAAAAAAAATCAAAGAAGGCTCGATTAGAATACAAGAATGAAATTAAGTATGCATCAAAACATTTTAAAGGAAAAAACATTTAAAATTAAAAATGTAGTGATCCGAGTCTTAGAGGAAACAGCTGGTAAGGAGAGCATGGGCAAATAGATAAAGAGGATTTTCATAATAAAGCATTTGAAACAAATACGTCCCTTTTGTCATTCTCCAAGATGTATCTGAGTCACATCAGGGACAAATCCAAGGCTTTATTGCACGTATAACATGTAGAGGGTAACCTGCACCTTAGAGAAACTTCTGCAAAGGGAAGTCAAGCAGTTAGGCAACGCTCCAGCAAAGCACTTAAGCATCTGTTACTAAAAAGTCCCCATGTAGCGCTAAAAAATGTCCAGGACAATCCAAGAAGGGCAGTGCAAAAGCAGCTAAAGAAAACAGAGATTAAATTTAAGCATTTTCTTAAGTACTTTGGTAGACTGGGAATTTATACATTCCCCAGCCTCGGGGAAAGAAAGTTTACTTGGTGTTGCAGACTAATTTGTTGAAAGTTTCCTCCCTCTAATCTCCTTCTATTTTTAAATCAGAATACCTCCAGGGAAGAGTTTATTTGACAAGACGCCGGCACCTTCTGAGGGGAAGCAAAGGAAAAATTACCGCAGATGCCAGAAGGAGAGCTCTAAGTCCGTGCTGGTGGTAAACACACCAAATGCCTTTCAGACTCCTGTCCCTCAACCCCCCGGTTGCCATTATGATCATGTGGACTACACCTCTGCGATCCCGTACCTCGATGTTACGGCAGAGTTTGTCACTCACGCAAAAATACAGTCTACTTTAAGAAAAGATGAGAAATTGTCAATCAAGACTTTTGATGAGAGAAATCTGCCTAAATCGGTCCAAAAGCGAGGTAGCCCTGAGGACCAATTAAAACCCCTTGCACACAATGTCTCCATGAAAAGCAACAGTTCCATTAACTCTACCAAAACAACAGGAGACCTAAGGAGAACAAAAAGGCAAGAAGACTATTATGAATACTCATCCTTTCGCCCATTGCATGGACCAAGCCAGAGAGACTCAGAGAGCTTTGCATATTTTTTCCCAGAGGATTACTTTGAAGGGATTCGGACAAAACTTCCACTGACATGGCCCACTCCCAATGGCCTAACTGCTGTCAAAGCTCGGGAGATTTGCCATCAAATCCTTGCAAATTCCACCATTGGCTTAGCATGTAAAGGCCTCCTTGGAAAACAGATGGATGAGGCAATTGATATATGCCTTTTAGATCTGCAGCTGAAGGATGACGTGGCCTGGGTGAGGGCACTGGTAGCCCTCTTGGAAAATGAATGTGAAAGAAGAGTGCTAGGAAACAGAGTGTTTCATGTAGGAAACCACCCATCTGCTACCCAGGAGGAAATCCTCACCGTTCTCCGGTGTCCTGCTTTCTGTAATGGCAATGGACAATGTACCCAACTGGGCTGCCAGTGCTTTGAAGACCACAGCTCCTATGATTGTAGCATTGCCAAGAGTAAGTCAAAAATTCTGTTTGTTCCTACCCTGCCCATCTTTCCATGGTATTAGAGTTATTAGGTAAAACATCTGCACGGAGTTGTTTGCTCTTCAAACAGTGCTACCAGTAAGATATTTGATGAATTAGTAATCAGATTTTGACCTTGAAGAGCCGATCAAAATATCTGGTTGGCTGATCCTTCACTTTTTCGGCTCAGTAACTTTTTAAAAATGGATTTTACAAGCCCCTTAGCAAATTGGTTTTGCAGAAGTGATTTTCTTTACATCTGGTCTATCACCAGCATGCTGACAAGCAAGCTTCTGACAAAAAAGAGGGTCCTACTCACCTTGTGGTCAATATTCATGTTAACACTGTATAGATACTTTTTTTTTTTCCCCTGATCAACAGAGAATAACATTTGAAAATTAATTTAAAAAAAAAAAAAAAGAACATAAAAAAAAATTTAGAAGTAACAAAATGAACAGGTAACATTGTCAAAGCCATAAAATAGCTACATGACATATTTGAACCTGCAGACCTGATTCTGCAAATATTTATGAAGGACATTTACACAAGAGACTGTCCCACTTGGTTTGTTTCTTCTTTACACTTCAGCCCTTCAATGGATAAATCCCAGCCCGATGTGAGTACTGACAGTGCTTGAAACTGACCACACGCATACATGTTAGCATTAATTTCCAAATGGAAGCCCTGCCTCAGCAAACCACATAAGCTTATGCTTGAAGTTACAAAAAGGTACTTAAAGCTCAGCCATATGGTTGAGTTTCTGCAGCTTAAGAAGTAACAGTATTACAGCTAAGCTGAAATGACAAGGTATGCTCTCTTAACCATCCCAAATGTGGGGGGACAGCCTTTCTCTACAATGCTTAGGATAATGGACATTATTCTGTATTTGGGACAGGTAAAGCTCATATCTGGGGTCAGTTGCCATGGCTTAGCTGAGACAACTGAATCTCAATCCAGCCCCAGGAGCTCAGCGTCACATCTGATACCCCAACGCATTTACTAGATGGGATGGGATTACCCGCTTACTTCACAATAAACATGTCTTCAGTGTGCTGACTTGAAGTGGTTAAAATATATTTGGGGTTTTGTTAATGGAGGGCTAGAATTTGCAGGATAGTTTCCTATATTTGGGGGAATTAATTCTCTTTCAAGAGAGAACGACTGACACTAGTGACTGGAAAGTGAGTTGAGACATTTTTGCAGTAGTTGTCCAATATAGAATTCAATGTTTAACTTAATCTCTCTGTGATATGGTCAGGTCAGGGGGGTTGCTTAGGCCGGAATTTTAAATTCTATTTTACTTTGCTATGGTTGAAATCCCTCAGATTAGAGGAAAATAACTTCAATATGACCTTTCAAGTAAAAAGCTAATGGCACCTTGTCTTCTTGCTGCGACATCAAATATAAACAAGGACAGAGTACAGAGCATGGCCTGAGATTGCACGGGGAGGTGAGAAGTGGAAAACAAACATACATCAGCTGTGGCAAACACACCATAAACCACTGCTACTCCCTGGCCTGGCTGCTTTCTCCATCTCCCATCGGCTTTGCTTCACTTTTTTCCAGCTCAGGAAGAGCTGGCAGTTGATCTTTGCTTCAAATCACTTCTCTTTTGTCTTAGCGTTTATACTGCTCCATTTGCTGGGGTGAGTTTGTTAGTGTCATGATAAAATGAACATTGACAGCTTCAGCAGTTCTCCTAACATGAGGCAGAAGGCCCTTTTCCAAAATTCCCACGCAGATTTCCCAACATTTCAAGTGCAATATTTGATTTAAAAGGGAATGGCCTTTGGTCTGTTATCACCCTGTTTACAACCCACATCATCTTAGCTGCAGCTAAGGACTTGAATTTTTTTTTTAACTAATACCTGTAAAATATTTTCTGTGTGTGTAAACTTTAAGTACAAATATTATTTTTTATTTAAGAAAATCTACAGAACTCATTAATAACTACTCAAGGAGAAGAATCCTTTTCAGCCAAGTAGAGCAAGCTCAGAAGAGAAAGCAATTTAAAAAAATGTAGAAGAAATTGCCATTTTGAGCCACGAGTATTTATTTTTCTTTTGAGCAAAGGTAGTGACATAACTCTCTGATATACAGGGTATGTCTTCCCAAGGGCTTTCCTGACCTGGGGAACATTTATCATTCATTTTTATTTTTTCATAGAATCATATAGAATGGTTTGGTTTGGAAGGGACCTTAAAGATCATCTAGTTCCAACCCTCCTGCCATAGCAAGGACACCTCCCACTAGACCAGGTTGCTCAAGGCCCCATCCCACCTGGATTTGAACACGTCCAGAGATGTGTTTCCATCATATTAGTGAGATTATATTCTGCCCTCTCATCAGTAGCTATACATCTTCAGAGGTGTAAGACAACAGTTACTCATGGTATATTCCATATCATGGACATAAATTGAGAACTTACTTGTTTGTACAGAAGAAAAATGAAAATTAAAAAAAAAATAATCAAAATGTCACAACAGACTGGTTTTAAGGCTAGTGGAATTAACTTTAATCATTAAAATCTTCTCTGCAAAATGCAGACTTATTTCTTCCTACTTGTAATCTATCTACCAGCTTGTACAGAGTAAAACCCTGAACATGTAGCATGGGGATAGACCCCTCAGCCCATGGCAACCTCTGAGCTGTTTTATGCATGAAAATTAGGATCTTAAAGAGGAACTGCCATTTTCCAACTATCCTTGTAGATAATAGAACTACTTAGAAATTCATTGTGTGTTCCAGATCTTAAAGAAAATATTTATTAAAAATATTTTACAGTCTGGTTTTCATTAAAATGGGAAAAAAAAGCAGCAGCTGCTTAAGCAAATATAATGTGGAAAAGAAAAAAAAAAATTGCGTGCAGACTACTTAAAAAAAAAAATCCATTACTATTTCTGAGTTTTTTTGTTAAAGAAGGGATCCTCCTCCACATAAAACCCTAGAATCTATTTGGCTGGATTTGGTTTGGATTGTTGATTTTTTCCCCAAAAATGAAGACACTAAAAATTAAGACTATCCCTTTCCTGACCAATTTTATGTAAAACAACACAGTATTTACAAATGGGAACAGCAATGATCAAGAGAGTTGCAAACACTTTCTGTAGCATGGGATTCACAAGGGCAAAACATGTCAGAAAATATACCTTTGCATCCAAAAATTGCTATCACTTGACTCTTCTGCGTTGTCAGGACATTCCTCAGCTTCTCGGCATGGAGGGTGAGTGGGAAGCAGTATGATCTTCCCCTGATGTCCGTGGTGACTCTTTGAGGATTGTCATTGTATCAGTCCCTTTAAAGAGAAAGGCCTCCTTTAGTTTGGGGAACATAACATTGAAAATTAACTCCTCAGCACGTTCAGTGGATGCTCATCCAGTTTTTTGTGAAGACTGGTGATTAAAGCTATCATTTACCTTACTAATTTCTGAGTATTCCACCTTATGCCTGTGCAATAATCTGTGAATGTTATTTCTGTGTATGGGGTACGTACCTGTGACATGGATGTCAGAAAACATCTCTTCACCATAGTAGTGACAGAGGCCCAAACTCATCAAAAATTATGTCCTTCAAATTGTATGCAGCTTCTCATTTAGTTCAGAAGGTTTATGCTTGTCTTACAACAGATCCAAGTCAGAGCTCTGGACCCTGGAATCTGAGCTGAGTGTAGGGCTTTCAGAAAGCAGTGGTCTGCAGGTCAGTCAAAACCACAAGGCTCTGAATCCAATCCCCTGGACTAACCTTGTCCAGCTTTAAGATCCCTTGGAAAAGCATTTAAAATATGTCCTTACAGGAGGGTCAGTGACTTAATACGGACAATTTGGTTTTAATTCTTGATACTAGACATAAAAGCAGATAAAGAAGAAAATAAGAACAGGATGTGGCTTGTGGTACTCATTCCTCCTCTTTTCCCAGATACTCTAAACAACTAACACTAGACTGGGGAAACACCAGTACATGCTGGGAGCTCAATAGCTCAGACAGCCACACTGGGTGGCTCCACTCCAGACCCCAGAAGTGAGCAGGACTTGGACTCTGAGTTAGCCCATCCCTTGTTCTACCGGTACAGAGATAACATGATGAAGAAAGATCTAAAGTTGAAGCTGACATTGAGCAACACTAAGAAAAAAAATATTCCAGGAAAGATAAAACAAAACCAAGGCAAAAACTGGCAAGCTTAATTTGCAGAATCTTCTCCTTTGTCTTCAGTATATCTGTAGAGAAGCTAAAGAAAGTTTTTTTCAGAAGAAGTTGGTTTCAGGATTAACTCGGGAGAAGGAAAAGTACTTTCACAGTCTAGAATGAATCAATGTGATGAATTGCAGTGAGCTCTATGCTCATTCACTGCTATGAATTCATTTATAAGTGATCTAGAATATACCTTTTCTATATACAAAAATACAGAAAATGTGTGTCTACAAAAGTACCTGATTTTGTAAATGCGATGTAAAGCAGACCTATACATCCAGCCAGAGGTCAGATCCCCTACAAGGAGAGAAAAAATCTTAATTCAGGCATGTCAACCACTCTGACATTATAATACTAGTACAGATGAGCAAGATAAGTCTTAGCATGAGCTTCACCTTTAGCTGTTCTTGATTTTTGAGTTTCATTCACAACACTTTTTTAAAGATATTTGCTTGTTTTTACATTCCATAGGCAGAATTGTTCTACACAGAATCATAGAAACATTCAGGTTGGAAAATGCCTTTAAGTACAACCATTAACCCAACACTGCCAAGTCCACCACTAAACCACGTCCCTCAGCACCACATCTACACACCTTTTAAATCCTGCTATAGGTGGTGACTCCACTGCTTCCCTGGGCAACCTGTTCCAGGGTTTGACAACCCTTTTGGGGAAGAAATATTTCCTAATATCCAACCTAAACTCCCCTGGTGCAACTTGAGAATGTTTCCTTTTGTTCTATGGCTTGTTATTTGTGGAAAGAGACTCACCGACACTTCATTACAACCTCCTTTCAGGTAGTTGTAGAGAGCAAGAAGGTCTCCCTAAAGCTCCTTTTTTTCAGGGTTGTTTACATGTGTACCCCCAGAGTATGCATGTGATGTAACACTTATTTGCAGGGAAAAGTACTAGAGCATCGCACAGTAACGATGTGCAGTAGGGTGCTTATAAACGGCAGTTCAAAAGACTGGAAGGAAGTCTTCAGAACTGAAGTCCTGTTGACGTCACTAAAGCCACGATTTCACACCAGCAAAGGCTATTAGAGATGAAGAATTAAGATCAATCTCAGAAATAAAGCTGTGTGTTCTATCAGGAACAGCTTGAGCCTTCAACCGGCAGCTCAGGCGTCCTGACCCGGCTGGCAGCGCGCAGGCAATCAGCACTGTGCAAGCACAGGCGGGATAAGCCTTTGGGCTTTCGTGCTAATAAGCAGAGGTTCTGTAGGAAGGGAAGAAAAGGAGAAGAAATTAAGAACTGAATTAGGTTTCCTCAGGGCACATAAAACTGCTGCCTCTTTCACTTTTTTTTTTTTTTTTTTAAAAGACAGGACCAAAGGAACAGAACAATGTGCTGATTTTGGAGACGCTCTTAAACGCCATAGTTAAAAAAAAGTTATTTTCCAGGAGAATTTACATGAGTAATGAAGGAGAAAGCACCTCCTTTTGCTGGTCATACATTTTCCCATTAGCTCCAAAACAAATCTCTGTCTAATTTTCTCAGGGTGGAATTCTAGACATGAATTAAAACTCCCCCAAGATCAAGGAGGCCATCAACATAATTCAAGTATCTTTTCCAAGGTCACCCAATCTCAGCTCTACTGCCAATATATAATGATGTGTCCTGCCACCAGTTTTGACCAGCAAACACACACAAAAAGATGTCCGTGCAGTATTTTTAGGGATCAGAATAGAACCCACAACGTATTCGGAATAATTTTAAATGAAAATATGTAGAAAGAGAGAAGATGAGTGGTGTGGCTTGCAGACAGGCTTACTCCTCTGCTTTGCTTGACTCCAACAGGAGCAGTCCAGGTGGCCAGAGCTATAATTATCCTCACATAAAAACGGCAATTTGGAGTTGAAAGGCACCTCTGAAATTTGGCAATGTTCCAGAAGCTCAGACTTTCTTAATGTTGCTTAACATTTCATAAAACCCCCCAACACCTGTATAAGGTGCTTAAAATGTCATTACCACCTGTAATTAAATGCGGAATCCAATTACTGCAGATAGCAAATCAGGTTGGTGCTTACCGTTTGTGTATATTGACCATGTTGCTTATAAAAAATATCAGGACTAGAAAAGTACACATAAAGGGATGTAATATGTAGATTGTATGAAGCTCTAAAGAGCAATTACAAGATAAAAGGTAATGAGGAATAATAAGGACAAATTAGTTTCAGTGAAGTAATGACACTTGAAGTTTAATTCCTGTGTGGAAAGTTCTGGGGAAAAAAAAAAAAAATAGCCAGCAAAGAAATCAAAGAGAGCAAAGATGACAGTGAGAAGGTGAGAAGTTAACATTTAGTAACACGCTTACTGATACCCCATTTTCATATCAATAAATCTTGGTAGCATTATTGAGAAGTTCTGTGAACCCAATTGCATTTTCAGAGCTGTGAACCACAACCATGCAGGTCCCTCAGGCCCACCTGCAACAGCAGTTACATGAATTACACTCTCTAATTTTTAGAATTATTATATAGACCTCTATGAATTTATCAAACTGCTTTGGGCTGAGTCTTGTTCCCGTGCTCTAATTAAATAATAGTAATTAAAGCAGCAATTATTTGAAAAAATAAATTATACTGAGCAAAAGTATGGGGTCAGCTATTACAGTTCCTCAAGTGGGTCTTCTGAACAAAGGTGTCTCTCCCCCCGTGGAAGACTAAGCTCAGAACTTTAATCAGCCCGGGCACGCAAGCAGAGGATGAAATATGTATTATAGAAATCTCACCGTTTATATAATTGTGCTTTAATTTTAAGATTAATTCCTGTTTTCAAGGACAAAGCATGAGGGAGACATTTTAAAAAAAAAAAGATTAAAATTGTTTCGAGATCCTCAGGTGAAAGGGAACAGGAGTATTTCAGTTCTCTACATCAAACACCTGCTTTGGAGATTTTGTATGGGAATATATTGACCTTGAAATAAATATGTATCTCCCACTTCTACCAGTTTCGTGGTCTATAATTTACAGATCATGGTGCCATAATGACTATTTAAGGACAGTTATTCAGTCAAGTAAATGGATACCTTTTAGCACATACAATGTGAGTTTTGCTGACGTGATACTCGACAACGGCCAGAGCCATTGAGGTCAACAGAAGCTCTCCACACAGAAATTACACTATACAAAACAGAAAATGCAAACTAGACTTTTCTAAGAAAAAAAAACCAGTTAACTTCTTCAGTTGCCAGGATATCTACAAAGAAACATACTACCCACGGTATGTAAAGGTGGTAGCCTACGGTAGCCTGCGGTGCTGGTGTGACCAGACCTTCAAGAGAGGGAATTACATTTTATACCACCACAAGAGCCTCAGCAATAGAGTTATTTGAAATTCTGGAATTTCTGCCTGAACCTCTCTACAGGAATTGATGAGGTTTTCAAATTTGTTTAGATGAGTAAATAAAGGAAAACCACAACCGAGCTTTTTGCTAATATAGCAAAACACTTTCTATGGTGGTAAGGATGCAATACGCTTCAACAATTAATTGTATCCTTTTTTCAAAACTGGATGTCAAAAGAAGCGTCAAACATGCTTTTGAGAACAGCAAATACCACACTTACTATTCTTAAACTTTTCTGGCCAAAACAGTGCAGTATTACTATAAAAAGAAGAAATTATTAAATGGCACTATTCTTTAAAAAGCTTTTTTTTCTTTTCAAATAGTAAGTCATTTGGCTTAATTCTCCTCTTCATTTTAATAATTCCACTGACTTTGGTGGATGTGGTACTAACAAAGTCACCGTTACTATTATTTTGATGAAGTTTATATTATCAAAAAAAAAATTAGGTCTCTTTTTACAAATGCTCTTTTCTTTCTCCTTTTTTTCTCATATTAATTATTGCCTTTTTCATTCCACAATGTTGAGTTTTCCTATCTAGCCAGCTGAGGGAGGTCTGAGAATTTCTAAGCCTATGCTCCCCACATTCCCTCAAGTACAGAATTGTTCATTTGACAACTGATGGACAGTAAGTGAGGCAGTGCTACTGTATTATCATTTAGAAGCTAACTCAAGTGTTTCTATAAAATACATTTTTCTGCAGTAATGATCTCTGTAAAGCAGGGAACACTTCCTGCAGATCCCTATATAGTGTTGTGACATAAAACACACTTTAATATGCTGCTTCCATTCCACTGGGATTGTGTTCTTTACATAGGGCTTAAAGATATTAAGAACATATTCTTATTTCCTTCAAGCTGACATTAAAGAAGTTTCACTAAAATATCAATACTTTGTAAAAGAGGTTCTGTATAACTTGAAAATGAAAACCTTTCTTTTGAGACCTGTTATCTCCACTTAATATCAAATTTTTCCTCAGCCTACTGGATAATATGGGAAAATAGATAAGGAATGAATATGAAAATACATACTATACAATTCAAGATATTATTGGTTTCAGTTATTCAGCTTTCTCCTAGTTAAATCAATTTAGGATTTAATACTGAATGCAACCTGGAAAAAAACCCTCCTTCTTTTAAATGTTTATTTACAACACATTGTTTCTTTCTCCCAGGCATCTACAGAGGGGTGGTCCTCATCTGAGTGAGCTATGAATCATAGACTGATAGAACTGGTTAGGATGGAAAAGACCTTTAAGATTATCAAGTCCAACTGTTAACCCAGAACTGCCAAGTCCACCTCTAAATCATGTCCCTCAGCACCACATTGACACACCTTTTAAATCCCTCTATGGGTAGTGACTCCACCACTTCCCTGGGCAACCTGTTCCAGGGTTTGACAACCCTTTTGGGGGAGAAATTTTTCCTCATGTTCAATCTAAACTTCCCCTGGCGCAACTTCAGGCCATTTCCTCCTGTCCTGTCACTTGGGAGAAAAGACCAACCTGAAGCTCACTGCAACCTCCTTTCAAGCAGTTGTCAAGAGTGAGAAGATCTCCCCTGAGCCTCCTTTTCTTTAGGCTAAAAAACTTCCGTTCCCTCAGCTGCTCCTGATAAGATTTACCCTTGAGACCTTCACCTTCTTTTCAGGCTAAAAACAAAGGTGCCATTAGTGGTCATAATTACAAAAAGCATAACGAGTCGGCATAGTAAGTAAATATTAAGGGTTTGAGATTACTCATCAAAACAAATTTTTGAATGCAGGATTTATCAGTTTTTGAAAACATCACTCTTACGCTTTTAGAATGAATTAACACCTCCAGCCACAAAAATTTTACTAAGAAATACCAAATATACAAAAGAAAAATAATTAAGAATCAGAAAAGAAAAAAAAAAAAAAGCGAACCTAAGTTAGCATTGATGTATCCTGACTGACCCATACTTACCTGGCTTTATATTGACAGGGACAGATTTTTCACACTCACATAAAACGTATTATGTGGGTAATTCTCAGGGACTGACAAGCTTCATGCTAATTTTGAAGCTTTTCTTCTTTTCATAGCTATTTTAGTTTACTTTCTGATGGCGCAGATGCAATAAGCATGCATCTGAAAAGGCAAACATCAATACCAGCCTGAAACTGCTGTTTTAACTCCCAGTTCTTTCTATTCAAAGCACAGACCTGGCTGAGCAGGAAGAGGGCTATTAGCTTGATAGTTGCAAAGTCAATAGAAATTGAATTCTAAAAGGATATCAAATCCTCATGATAAGGGACAGAGAAGGTTGCATGCTCAGTGATCCATACTATTCCCTGCAAATCAGATGAGCGAGATTAGTCTTTTTAGGTGATTAGTTTATTTGCTTTGATGCAAAGCAGTGGAAGCAGTTCAGTGAAACACGTAGCTAAACAAAACCATTTTCTGAAGTATATAGAATTAAATACTAGAAAAGTTTACTAAATTATATGTCTGATTTAAACTGACCAAATCCAGACACTCCAGATGCATGCCTGTAACTTCTTTACATCAGGCTGTTTGCAGGCACCACAGGAAATTTCAGCCTTAAATCTTGTTACATCCAAAACAAAACATAAAGCCCTGAACAAACAGCCTCCTTCCCCAAATACTCGCACACACACACGATAAATAACAAATCTGTGACAGTTTATGAGCTATAGAATTAAAACCTGCAAAACATTAAAAGGTCTGACTAAAGCAAAAATTCAGAGCAAACCTGTAAGGCCTTTATATCATGCTTCATGTTGTGTAGAGAATCTACCAGTACAGAATGTTCATCCAATTGTGAATAAAAACCCAGGTGTATTAACCAGATCTTACTCTAATTTAGTAACTGTAAAGATGGGAAAAATCACTAAAAACAACCAATTGGATACTAGAGTGGACATAAGGACCATGATGACACCCATGAGCACTCTCATATCCAAATCCCTTTGAGTGGCATCACTGCACTGATTTGTGGGGAGCTGCAAGATGCTGCCAGGGGTTCTGCCCTGAAGTACCTGAAGTTTGAGGGACTGAAGCTGAGACCTGCTTTGCTATGCCAGAAGTAAACGCCATGAATGTGCAATCACATCTTACATTTTACCACCTATCAAGGCCATCTAGAAAAGAGGCAATATTCTACAGTTAGCTGTGCACTCCTCTTCTTGCTATTGCTAAAGGAGATTGCTAGCAAGCCTTTTAAAAATAGAAGGATCAAATAAACATAAAATGTCATAGTGAGATTTCTAAAGCAAAAATAATCTACCATATTGTTGCAGCACTTGGAAGCTTTCAGTGTGAAATTGATCCAGTCCATTTCTCACATGCACTGAGTACTTGCTGAATCCTTTTCCCATAGTCTCCAAGGGCTCACTTCTGCAATCCATACCGGGTACCAGAGACCTTCAAAGCAGAAAACCAGATTCAGTCCATGTCAGCTAAAGATCACAGGCCTATAGTTTGGTACTTTGACAAACTCTGGTTCTTTGACAACTGTTTTTGGAAGCAGGGACAAACATAGTCTTCATTCAGAAGCTAGGGAGGTCACTGATGCACAAAACTCCTGGCAAACAGCATATAGATGCTAATACTTTTTCTTAGGGAGGATTTTCAAACGAGCTTTGGGTTACAGACAACTAGAGTTCCAGAGTAATGCATTCCATACTTGTGTAGATGTTTGCTGTAATAACCCTAGAGACAAAAGAAAGAAATACGGTATTTGTGCAAGTATTTGAATGGAGGCAGATTCAGACTTGCTCTGTCCAAGCTGTCAGATAACTAAGCATCAGTCTGCTCTGATCCAGAACCCTCATAACTGCTACAACCAGATGTCCACAACCACACCAGCAAGCTCTGGCACAGCAGCCTGCTGAACCAGCTGTACAATTTCAAGGTTATTGCCTAACAGGATGGATAATGTGAGCAATTTTCTTTTGCACTTCAGCAAAGCTATGACCATACCCGGCACTTATGATCTAGTTCTTGATTTACTTTTCATGATTTAGATTGCTTATTTATCATCCTGATGAAGAAAAGCAGGGCTGTCCAGTTCCTTCTCTTTATTTGAACAAAATTCTAGCCAGTTTTATTTTCGGGTCTGCTGCTCCAGCCCAAAGTTGCACTTGTAGCTTTCAAACCTCACAGAACAATGTTTATTTGTGTTGGGATACTTTTCTAATCAAAAGTGGAAACCCAACATGAACCATATCTCTGTCAGTAAGTCCTCAATAGGTGTAATTTTGCAAGATTCTTAATTTTGTGTCAAATATCTCCATTTTACTTCTACATCTGTGCATTCTTACTATTTACCTAACACACTAAAACAAATATCTATAAAACCAATCGTGTATTTACACAGGGTTTTTTTAAGTCTATTATATAGCCTATGCTCCTCATCAGGTTTCACTCATGTAAAGGCTTACAGAAAGAAGCTGATGCTCCTCATCAGGTTTGACTCATGTAAAGGCTTACGGAAAGAAGCTGCACTTTCAGCACTGCCAGCAGCTCTGAATTTACTATTCTGCCCTGCAAATTCCTGCTGGGGTAAGGCATAGGGACCAGGAGGGTCCCTGTCTTTCAGGGGCGGCACAAAGCAAGCACTACAAACCAAACAGGACAGATTCCTTACTTGCCTGAGGTCTGGAGGCCTTTCAGATTCAACCTTCAGCTCCAGAGTGCCCTCTCATTTTTATTCCAAGACAGTTTCATTAAAATCCAGATTATTTTTTTCTTTACTTTTTTTTTCCCCAACATCTCCCACTGTTCATCAGTGTCCCAGTGTGCTGCTCTACTAGTGATAGATGCTTTTTGGGTGTGTTTACTTTGTGCATTTGCAGACCACATTAGAAATGCATCGGGATGCCCACTTCTGAGCCAGCAAATCTGAACACATAGCTCCTTAAATCCTCCTCCATAGTGTAACTGCACCCTGCCACCCATCTGAGCCCCAGGTGCTACCCTGAACTCCAGTTTTCAATCCAAAGTCAAAGTGCATCTTTGGCCTATAGGCCATACAAAGAAAAGGAGGATGTTCTGTCCCGGATTTTGTTATGTTTTGGCATTCACGCTACTAAAAACAAATTATTAATGTTAAAACAGATCATACTTTCCACAATCTTGTTCAACGCACTGCCCAATTTCCTGCAGACTTCTCTCCTGCCTCTAACCTGCCCCTCCATAGATATCAGACAGTCATCCCAGGTCTCCACCACCTCTGCTTTCTGTCGGTGTCTGCACTTTTACCCTTACTCTCACCTTTGTGGTATTTCCCAGCTCTTTCCTTCGCTCCCGTCTTTCTCCCCTCCAGTCTTCTGCTAAACTACTCGCGGCTCTTTTGCTAAGGTTTTTCAGGCTCTCCAATATTTCCTTCTCACGTCTCCACCTCTCTGGCCCGCGAGCGTATGCTGTGAACAGGCTTATTAACTACTCACCCACTAACACGGGGAGCGATGAACAGCAGCCGAACCGTGATTGTGTTTCCCCAGCCAAGAGCAGGATCTGTATGGGTGAGTACCCAGCTACCGACTGCCATGAGACTTTGATGAAGCTAATGTCATTGAGATGTCTCCTTCCACGTTTGGTTGAAGCTGGCTAACTCAGGACAAAACTAGAAGGCAGAGGGAAAGACAGACAGATAACCACATCAAAAACAAACGCCTAAAACTCCTACGCCGATTACATGCAACATCTCATTTTAAAAAACCAGTTAGGTAAAAATAATTAACATTTTCAAAAGTGATGTAATGCCTGTACTGAGGCATGAGATCTGAACTCTTGGATCTATTTGTTTAAAAAGGAATCATTATAATTAATTACATTTTACATCAGACTTTCTCCTTCTTCTTTCTCCTCTCCTCTCCTCTCCTCTCCTCTCCCCCCCCTCCCCTCCCCCCCCCCCCCCTCCTCCCCCCTCCCCCCCCTCTCCCC
>WUAM01000107.1:3317134-3386805 GCA_024336885.1 Actenoides hombroni | reverse complement strand
CTCTCCTCTCCTCTCCTCTCCTCTCCTCTCCTCTCCTCTCCTCTCCTCTCCTCTCCTCTCCTCTCCTCTCCTCTCAATACCCCTGGCAAAAGGACTTTGTAAAAATCTGGCTGGGGACTTCACTACCTCCTCAGTACCACATTTTAGCTGGTCAGAAAGGAAGGAATAGAGCATTCAATTAAATATGGTCTCCCACACAACCATGCTGTATATTCCTGCCTTTAGAGCTTGACATGGGCAGCTGAGGTAACAGACAAAAAGCCCACTTGAACAACTGCTCAGTCACCTCTTTCTTATAGAATCATGGAATGGTTTGTGTTGGAAGGGACTTTTAAACATCATCTAGTCCAACCCCCTGCACTGAGCAGGGACATCTATAACTAGAGCAGGTCCAGCGTGACCTTGAATGTTTCCAGGTATAGGGCTTTTACCACCTACCTGAGCAACGTGTGCCAGTGTTTCAGCACCCTCATTGTAAAAAAGGTCTTCCATGTATCTAGTCTGAATCTACCCTCTTTTAGTTTAAAACCATCAACGCTTGTCCTGTCGCAACAGGCTCCGCTAAAAACCTTTCTTACAGGCAACCTTTAAGTACTGAAATGCTACAATAAGGTCTCCCCAGAGCCTTCTCTTCTCCAGGTTAAACATCCCTAATTCTTTCAGCCTGGCCTCACAGCAGAGGGGTTTCAGCCCTCTGATCGTTTTTGTGGCCTCCTCTGAACCCATTCCAACAGGCTGATATCCTTGTGTTGAGGACTCCAGAGCTGCACACTGTCACAGTGTGGTCTCACCAGAGAAGAGAGGTAGAATCATCCCCTTGACCTTCCCCACTTTTATTAAGTTACAGAAAACACAAGGTGCACTTTTTTCTTCCACAAACATTTCACCCTTTTTACCACCAAAGGAAGTGGCATTTTCATCCTGATTAACCCACAGCATGACAAATCTTGAGAGAAGGTATCCAAAGCATATATGGTGACATATTTCCTCCAGATTTAGATCAGTTTAAAGATGTTGTACAAAAGTATGTACGGAACGGTCTGTAAGAAATCAATACAAAATGCCATGCCAGTACTGCAAGTCATTTTATAAAGCACTGAGGCTGGATAATGTTGCCCTGGCCCTGACACAATGGTGCCCTGGTAGCATCAAGAGGCTCATAAAGGTGTAAGGAAACCCTTGGGGAAGAACATGGGGCTCATCAACAAGGAACCAACCTGAGTGTGCCTTCCTGGAAGAGGAATGGCTGCAGGAGCACACTCCTGTGCCTCACTCCTTCCCAGGCTGTGAGGTTTTATGTCACAGAAGCCTGAAAATCTGCAATGATAATGAAAATGTTAATGCAATCTGAGCTACCTCAGTACTAGTGGGGCTAACTATTAAAATCTCATGAAAAACATAATGAAGCATTTTTAAAAAAATTTTATTCACTAACCACAGAAGAAGGCAATTTATCAAAACCATTCACTGCATCTGACTAATAGTTTTGTACATTACAGGAATCCAGAACTAACTGATGAATGCTGACAAGCTGTAAAGCATTTCTCTTCTTGTAAATATTGCAAAGCATCCAACAGTGCTGCTAATACTGCTGCAATAAAATCAATTAAAAGAATAAAAAGAAAGAAAAGCTAAAAGCATTTCAGAAGTACAGAGAAAGACTTTTCACTATTTTTCATATTTACATTGTTTTCCTTCCGTTCTCTGGGAAAAACGAGAGTCATGCAGCTCTGTTGTTACGGGCTGCTGTCTGGTGGGATGGCAGAGTTTAAACTGCATTCATCCCAGTTACAGCTTAAACAGCAGAGACCTAAAGGAACAGCAAGGTACTGGGGATGGTTATCAACACAGCTCAGGGCATTTTGCCCCTTGAACCAATGTACCATTAAAATACTAGGCAACAGAGATTCTGTTTCAGATAAACTACAGCTCAGAGAAAGTTGGAGGGCAATATTGCTTTGTCAGAGCACTGATGATGGGACGGGGAAGAGGAAAGGCCTCCCTTCCCCACCACCTAACAGGGGAAACAGCTGGCACTACACTCTGCTGCTGCATGACGTGCCTCCCAGGGCTCCCAGCCCTGCCCCTGCTGTTAAGTGTTGCTCAGGAAACAAGAATCAAATTTTCTGCTTTGTGTTATTTGCCATCATAGTGGCTTCTCCTGACCATTAGAACTACAACTATCAATAAAAATACGGAACCATGATCCTTCTCCTTGGAGACCTCCTGAGTGTTGTGCTATCCAAGCGCCGATGTAAATGTCTGCCCAATTATGTCTTTTCTAAAGATGTGAATTCTGATATCCAATGAACTTGCATTTTTACTCTGTAAATATAAATCCCATATGAAAGCAATGAGCATTTTCAAATGGTGAATACTGAAAGTACAACAGAACACAAATTAAATTTTACATGAGAATAATAAAACATTTTTAAAACAGTGATGGTTGAAATTCAACCTAATAAGGGGGACAGCATAGGCTGTACATCACTTAAGCCCTACTTAAGGCCTCTGGGTTAGAACATTCTTCATTATCAATACAGGCTGGGGGACGAGGTGCTAGAAAGCAGCCTGCAGAAAAGGACTTGGGGGTTCTGGTGGATGAGAAGCTGAACATGAGCCAACAATGTGCACTTGCAGCCCAAAAGACCGATAGCATCCTAGGCTGCATCAAAAGAAGCGTGGCCAGCAGATCAAGAGAGGTGATTCTGCCACTCTACTCTGCACTGGTGAGACCCCACCTGGAGTACTGCATCTCACACTGGAGCCCTCAACATAGGAAGGATATGGACCTGATGGAGCGGGTCCAGAGCAGGGCCACGGAAATGATCAGAGGGCTGGAACACCTCTTCTACGAGGACAGGCTGAAAGAGTTGGAGTTGTTCAGCCTGGAGAAGACTCTGGGAAGACCTTATACAGGCCTTCCAGTACCTGAAGGGGGGCTACAGGAAAGCTGGAGAGGGACTTTTTACAAGGGCATGTAGCAATAGGATGAAGGACAATGGTTTTAAACTAGAGAAGGGTAGATTTAGCTTGGATGTTAGGAAGAAGTTCTTTATTATGAGGGTACAGGAACACTGGAACAGGTTGCCCAGGGACGTGGTGGAGGCCCCATCCCTGGAGACATTCAAGGCCAGGCTTGATGAGGCTTTGAGCAACCTAATCTAGTTGAGGATGTCTTGCTTACTGAAGGGGGTTTGGACCTTTAGAAATCCCTTCCAACCCAAGGCATTCTATTATTCTATGATAAAATAGGATTTAAGTGAAACTCAGCTGGTGCATGACATTTCTGCTGACACTGTGTAGAGCCACCCATTAATGACTTAACCCTCACAAGCAAGCATTCCTTTGAGGATTGTTCCTTTTATTGCATCCATAGCTTTTGAAAAAAAAAAGGACTGTCTTTTGCACTGCTGTTCCACATTACGAAGAGTCTGGTGGCATGGTCATCTTTAGCTATTTCCACTTCTCATTCTTACACTTCTCTGCGCCATGGCATGACACCCTGTCCTCTCAGCTGTGCTCCCATCCTGTTACCTGGGTCATTAGAAGTATTACCACTGGGGACCTTCTAATATGAAGCTGCAGCTTCAGTTAATCGATTCCATGAGCAGTATAATACTCACTGACGCATCTTGCAGGATTGGGTGCACAGGGCAGTTATTCAACGGAGGTTTGCTGCTTCCCATTTTGACAGCTCCTGCTCTTCTTTTCAAAAGAAACTCACAGGGAGGCAAGGAAGATCCCAAGGAAAAACATTAAACCAAAACTACCAGGATAAACAAAAAAAATCTCCAATAAACCAGAACCGAACAGCATGTAAGTGCTACTCTCTAAAGCTTTGTACCTATCTCACCTTTCAGAGCAAGCTTTGGAAATCACAGGCTTAGAGAACAGGGGCCTCTGCGACGTCCGTGCCTCTGACTGCACCAGGATCCAGGTGTTCGGCCTTGGCTTCAAAGAGTCACCCAACTTGCACTGCATGGTCACCAGATTAATTGTAAGCAACTTCCCAGGGGCTCGTAAAGTATTGATGATACAGTCAAATTTGGGCATGTTTATATCAAAGACTTTTACCCTGAATAGTGCCAAGTGCCATCATCTCTCACTGCCACAGCAGGGTGCAGATAGATCCAAAACTCATTGCCAATATGTTTGATATGAGTGAGGGGAGCTGAAGAGGCTTAGCCTTTTCCAGGACTGGCTCCTTGGAAATTCACAGCTCTTCATTCTTGCTAATTTTCTCTGTGGGCTTTTGTTTAACTCTTGTTTGGTTCAGTTGCACTGTAGTCCAGTGAAGCCTGAAATCACAATAATATTTCTCATGTTGTGCATCTGGAATTGGTATGCTTGGTTGTTTTCCTAAACACATTTAAATACTAAGTTTTGTGGTTAAAAATAAAGTTTCCTCAACATAGTTACAGAGGCTCTTATCTGAATTTTCTTAGTCATAGTTCAATCAGTAGTCTAAATGAGCATACAACCCATCATTTTGCTAACACTGTAATTTTATTATAAAACAGCTATGCACAGGCAATGATAGAACTTAAATATTTGGTGTATCAGCGTACTCAGATACAAAGTGTTTGATTCATCTCATAAACCCACCTCATAAAAGATGTTCAGTTGGATTCCCCTTCAGTGCTACCATGCCAATGAGGCAGAGCTGAGATCTGCCCACCATGCCCACTTAGTGCTCTGTAGGGTCTTACCAGCAGTGATGTCTTGTGCAGCCGATTCAGATATGTATCTGACATCACCTTCAAGGAGCAACGAGCTGCTGAGCTCCAGGAGAAAACACAAAGTTGCTCCACCATGTTACCCTGTCTCATCCCAAACACAGATCGCAGGGCTTCCTAAATCCATAGACCACTTGCATGCACAGATGAGCATGGCTTGCTCTTTACTGTGGCTACAGAAACAGCAGCATGTCTTTTAAAGACACCATCTGGAGATGCCTTGTATTATTAATTAGAAATATAAACATATGTTGACAACTGGAATTTCTTTATATGAGCCTTCAGTTTCTGCACTGTCCTTCTGTTTTACTGTAGCATCTCAATGGCGAATGGATATCAAGAGAACAAGAAACCACAAAAGCAGTTTTTCTCAGCTCAGAGGCTGTTGACTGCCAGATTCCTCTCCTGAACATTACAGAGACAGAGGCTGTGCGCTTCGTGGCTGGTGATGAGCCATTTGCAAGATGGCAAGTGAAAGTAGGAATTTCTTATGTTTCTAAAAAATTATTTAAGAGGAAATCAGTTGTCATGGTAAATTAAAATGCAAAGCACAATTTGCTTCCCTTTAGAAATGAAAATGCCTGTACAGATGCTCATATTAATGTCATGTAGAGGGAAAAAAACCAACCACTAACCAAAATAATAGGGGTTAAAACCAGGTGTCTTTACAGGCAATCCGAAAGTGCAAATTACAATCACTTCTCCAGGTAATCACCTGAGATTGATGCAATTGTACTAATCAATCGTTAATCATTAGTTTTTCATCTCTGGAAGCACCAGCTCAAACCCCTGATTAGGCAGCAAGTATAAAACAGCTTTGACGCCCTGGTTGCAGGACCGATGTTTGCGCAGTGCAGGAGCAGAGTGCTGGCTGGGTCCTGGGCAGCAGGGATGTCATCATCTTGGTCTTGAATGACTGCAGGAAGAAGTGTGTGCAGTATCTGATCATGCTGGGTTCTACACTCTGGTTTTAGCCCCTTTGGTTCACAAAATGATACCTAATTTCTAAATATTTCCAGAAAATCTGTGCCTTACTGACCCTGTGCCTTCTACCGTTGGTCTCACACTCAGCCTGGATGGTTATTGTCTGCAGATGAGCTGGGTTTTATGAGACTGGTCTCATTTAAAGGCTCTGTAGCTGAGTAAAATATGTTGCCATTGTAGGAAGGCTGCAGATGTGCTTTGAAAATTGCAGCATGTTAAAATGAAATGAGTAAAGCACTCACTTCAGTGCAGTGTTACTGCCTGTCCTGCACCCCGCAGCTGCCTGTACCCCACACTGGGGACACGTGCTGCCAAGTGGCTTAGGGGAAACAGAAAGATGTTTGCAGTGCATGTTTTCTATCCAGTCATTTATTTTAAATAGGTAGGGATTTGTGTTTTAACAGATTAGTTTAAGATCCTCTGTGGAAGCAGAGCCTGACCGTCTGCTGCAGGGGTGGACCTTGGACCTTCCTTCTGGAGAAGGTGCTGTCAGAGTGGGCAGCTAGCAAGGCTGAACCAGGAGGGCAGTTCCTCTGCTTAAGGCTCCAAAATTTTGCAAAAAAGATACTGAACTCCACCAGCTGTGAGATGAAATGCCACCTCATGATGGAAGGATCGGAAAGGGAGGCGCACTTGAGTTTCCTGGCCCAAAAGGACAGCTAACATTGTTGCACGTGCAGGGGGTTGTGTTTTCAGTGTAACTAGGATAGCCTCCTTGATGCTCAGGTGTAAGATGATGCAGTCTGCTTTCAAGTGCTGCCTTTCAGCCCTGAGGAGGTCTGTACAATTTTTCTCGTTTTTCCCCTCAAAGCAGATACAAAATATCTGCTTCCCTGCACTTAAGAAAACCTCTGCACCTGTAAGCTTTCTGCCCTTTCCCTCTCCTTCAAACCCTGAAGAAAAAACAGCTTGATGGCTCTGCAGCGAATGCACAATTAAATCATCTCAGTCCGCATGAGAATCCTACTTCTCCTGTGGATCTTTTTGCAAATCCTAGTTCTCCTGTGGATCTTTTTGCTGATCGAATAGGGAAGGCAGAGCTCAGCTTCAGAGGCAGCTGGCCTTACATGATGGCACAGAGAACAAAATGACAGAGCTTTTCAAGATAAAAAATTATTTGAAACTAATGCCACAGATGTTCAGAAATTCGTGGTCCAGAAAATTCCTGGTAAGACTTACTTCAACATTGATCTTCTGGGTTACGTTGCTAGATACTTCTAAAAATTTAGGTAAAAGATTTTTCAGAACCAAAAATAAAAACCATTTTTTTCTGGAAATACCACTGTTTGATATTTTAAGAATCTCTCCCCCCTCCCAAATCAACTTTCAGAGGAATCAAATTTTCACATAAGTTTTTTTTCACTACCAATGTTGGGGAAATGTAAATAAGAAAGTGAACAGGGCTACACCAGAGCATTTGGTATAATTAGTTTAGATATCAATATACAAACTCCTCCTTGGGCAGCAGATGACTAGGGCTGTCCACACAGATGCTTGGGTGAAGAGGTGAAAGAGCTTGGCAGGCACTTACCTAATTTGGGAAGCAGGTCTCTCACTTATCCTCAATTCATTATCGTTGCCTGTATTTGTCATGAGCAGAAAAAATATTTGTTAAAAAGTCAGTGAGGCAGAAAGCAAATTTGAGTTCAGCAAGTTTTTACAGCTTTCATTTTTCACTTACAAACATTTGTACAAGTCAAACTGGTTGTAGATTATGAGTGATACAAATAGCCAAGCTCTTTTCATGATGAATGAAATATCTCAGGCAGAAGTGACAGACTTCCTGATTGTCCTGACTGCTTATTCAGTAGAAGTGGGTCTTCCTTTGCAGATGGTACATATGTTTAAGTGATCAAGACACAACTCTAAGCACGTCTTTGGCTATTAAGGGCCAACTGCATTTGAACAGAAGTTTGCTCAGCTTAGGTCTCATTGCAGTATTTGTTCCACATCACTAAGGTGACTAATGGAAAAGCAATTAAAATAGCTATAAAACAACCCCAATCTAAAAAGACACCAAAATAGAAGTTTATAATAGAATGTAGGAAAAGATACAGGTTACAAAACAAAATCAAATTGGCAAGAGTTACATTTCACTCACGATGCTCACTTCAGACAGAACAATTAGTGCAATTTTATAGCTTTTTATATTTTTCCCTGTCTACCCATTGCTTCACCCATTATTAGTGCACTGGAATTCAGACAACATTGTATGCTCTGATAAAAGAATGAAATGAAATGTAAATTGCATTACGAATAATATATTCTTAATGGAAGTCTTGATGCCAATAAGCACTGTCTTCCAGTGAAGGTCTCGCGGGTCGTCTGTTTTATTTTTTTCTCTTCTGAAACTGCTGGATAAGTTCTTTACTTCTTTTAAAAGAGTTTTAACCTTTACTGTAACACACAATAGTCTAATACCTCAACTTACTGTGATGCCCAAGAAAAAATTATGTATTTCCTTAAAGCTATACCAAAGGATTTTACTGGATCAATTAATTTTACTGAATTTTTGGACCAATTTAAACTAGTCCACACAAGTTGTTTCTCTTCCACAATTTCACAAGCATGAATATCCATGAATACTGCTTGTTTACTCACTTGTGTTGGTTTCTGCAGAAACAAATGCTTTTAGCTTGTAGTGCATTTTGAGCTAAGAACCACCACATACTGTGGGAGCTAATAGTATTATGATCCACGAGCTTTCAGATCATTCTTAGTGAAATCATGACAATTGATGCTTTTTTTTTGAAACTTATTGAAGTAATTTTTACTCTCTGTACTTCCAGTTATCATTGTTCAATTTAAAATATATTCTTTCTGTGAACAGAAAAAGTGTATTGACTGATCAAAAAACTTTATACTCTTGACATCATAAAAGTCCCTTGTAAAGGGGCTGAGGATGTTTCAGCTTTGGGGTCACAGTAGAGATGGAAGAAGGCTTGAGGGTTGTATATGTAGCAAGAGGACAGAGAAGAACCTGAGGGATCCAAACCAAAGGCCTTGTTAGATCTGCTAAACAGCAGCTTTAGTTTGACCGTGAGAAGCTAAAACCTAAAAAAAAATACCTGACAGAAAGGGCTTTGCTTTCCTATTGGTGTTCATCAGCATTGCTTTCAGCAGTGTTTTGGGGTGCTCTTTAATGTTCACACCTCTCAAGAGGTGTCACAACACTTTCTCAAAAGCTAACCCATCCCACATAAATCTGGCATCTTTTCACTTTTATTTCAGAAAAATTAAAATAGAAGCTTATTTAATCCTTTCTAATATGAAAAATGGTACATGAAATTAAAGCTTTCTGAATTACCCACATGTACAGGAAATTGTGATCTGGGACAGGAGGTGACTGTTCTAATGTACCTTTCTATGGAAAGGGGACTGTTGCTCTCTGGTATCATCCACCCTAGCACTTTTTTAAAGGTTAATTTAAAATCACCCGTATAATATGCATTCTCTTATTTTTTTTATTTATTTTTTTTTACCCCAGGGAGTATATTTCCTGATTTGCCATTAGTAATAAAGTGGTCCTGAATTTCAGCCAAAAACCTTAATTTCATTTTACAGCTCCTTGAAAGACCCCCTTTTAGTACTCAACTACAGTTTCCATAAGGGTATTGAAAAAAAAAAAACCCAGAAAAAAAATCTAAGGGCAATCAGAAAAGTTGAATGTCAATTGAGCCAAAAGATCTTTTGGTTATTAATGAATAGTTCCCAGTTTGGAGCATTAAGCAATTTGTTAGCTTGCAGTAGAGCCACTCACAAGCGGTTTAATTTATCTTGCTGGCAAGCATCCAGTTCAAGGGGGCAACGGTATATGCTCCAAAATGAACAGACAGTCTCCATATGGAACATTATTACTTATAAGGATGATTTTTGTACCATTTAGATCACTAACGATGGCTTCCAGTACAGTAATTCCAGAGTGCTGACCCTGTACGACGCGGTCTGCCAGGCCTGCCAATTCCATCCAACCGGACTTTGTAAATTAAAGGTAATTTAAAGATCATAAAGGTTTAATATGGATCGTTTGTCTCTTCCTCAGCCCTCTCCCTTCCTTTGATGTATAATGTGTAATAACTGTTTTAGAAGAGGAAAATCTATTTCATAGGTCAGCTGCACAGCCTAACACTTTTCTACCTTTCAGTCTCCTGTCTGTAATATTAATGTTTTTTCCTATTTATGTGGGGTATGAATCCCTGATAGAGCACGCTTTATGATGGACCTTTCTCAGACAGATGCTTCCAGGAAGACCACGGTTGACAATCTCTACACTTCGCAGCTGTCAGTGGAAGCAAATAAGACTGAGGAGTCTGCCCTGAAAGGCAGCTTAGCCCCATGTTTGAAGTGTCTCTGCTATTTGACCTCTCCTCACCTGTTTGGGGAGGCCATTGTAACTTTAAGGTAGATCATTTCTATACCCATTTTCTGCCTTAGCAAGAGGTATACCAAGATGCACGTTATGCAGTTTTTGCCATGTGAAAACACCTCTGAGCGAACATAAAACATTCTTGCTTACATTAAACACTGCTAAGTACAAACATACAGTACTTAGTTTCAAATCTCTAGTGCTATGTTCTAAACTGCCAACATGCTAGGAACTGCCAGGAGAGCACTATAACCCTCTGTTTTCCTGTGGACTTATTAGTGTAGGACTCCCCACCCCTTAAAAAAAGATCTTCCCTGCTCTTATCTTCTGGAGAGCTGCGTTAGACAACTTCTCTGTTTTTCAATGGGGCATCAAAACTTTTGGAGGATATTGGGTGGGATATTTGAATGGGCTGATCCTTTTTCCCTGCCCTGAGGAATGAACAGGTTCCTACCTACAAATGAATAGGAGCCCACCAGTTTGCATATTTATAAATTTAAGATTAATCAGGTATATCTTAACTCATTTCACTCACCGTTCTCATTACCACTAATGGGAAAACAGAGTTTTCAAACTTGCACTGATTGCAAGAACATACCAGTTACCAAAACAAAATGAAAGTTCACATTTTTTCATATAAATCAGTAAGTAGAAATTACTTTATAGGCCCAAATGAGGGCAAAACCACTTACATTTCAGATTAAAATAATTGTGTCAGAACCATTTCAATTAAAGCTATGGTGGGTTTATTTTTGTCAAAGGCTTTCCTTATTCTTGCATTTTTGAAAGTCAGAAATATATCTTTTCTGAATATGCTGGTGTTCTCTAGGGATTATAGTAATTTCTATCCAAAGATGCTTCAAGGGACTATTTGAACTAGGCTTCCAATTGCATCAGACCACATTCTAATTATCCCTCTTAGAACATTACTTTGTAATACCTAAATTGCTTTCCGAAAAGGTGTTTCAATTAGGGACATTTTATATTAGGCCATTTCACAGCCTGTGTTCTTCTTTTATGAAGCCCATTCTGTACCACACTATCGCATCAGAAAAAAAAACCATCTTTTTCACCAGAACATCAAGCCTTCGAAAACAACAATGTAATAAAATCTAATGAACATCTGTATTTTACTGTTGAAGGTCTGTCACATTCTATCATGTTGGGGGAATTCTGAGAGGCTTTTTTGTTTCTCCTCCTTACCCATTACTCTTAGAGTGATATTATTTGAAATATTGACTAATATACTTTGCAAAACAAGTTTGAGAAACCAATACAGTGGCAGATAGAAAGCACAAGGGCAGTGACAGAGCACACATGAGTCTCAGGTAAGCAATGTGGATTCAAAGGAAGGAAAAGACAAAATGTCTTTAGTCCTTGTGGCTTCTCCCTCCTGTTGTCCCACTGTAGCTGCCATGTGCCTCATGTTCCCAACAGCACCACATGTTTTGCTGTGAATCCACAATGTCAGATAAAGTCCCATCTGCAGGTGTGCTATCACCAGAACGCATAACATTGCTATAGGACCTTCCCATGGTGTATGTGTTTAATTACATCTGTTAATTATGTCCCTGTGTTCACTTCTCAGGCAATCCAAGTGCCTTCAGTCCACATGGAAGCCAAAGGGCCAGGATGGCCTCAAAGGCTGCTGTGCCCACAGTGCACAGCATGAACTTCTGCTAGGATGTTTTGCTTAACCTAAGGCACAATTGATATCTTTAGCTTTTGTTTACAGCTATCTTATGGAAGCCCAAAATCTAATGCACTCCTTTATTATGCTTTAATATAATTTCTTTTAAATATTTTTATGAAGAACCTCCAGAAATAATTGTTACCAAAAAGAGATTCCAAAATTTCAAAGGGAGCTTTTATCTGGTCTCAGTTTTCGTTAGTCTCGTGGAGCGCACTTTTGAGCATTACCTAATAAACATCATATTAGTAGTCACAGTTGGGAATAATGATCACAGAAGTGTGGAAATGAAAGGAAAAAAAAAAAAAAAAGCATCACATTCTGTTGCACTCATCTATGACAAGCAACATCACACGTTACCTAAGCTAAAACATTCAAAGCTACAATGATCTCAAACTAAACTGGAAAACTTACATGTTTTGTTTAGGAGAAAGCACCAGCATTTAAACTGCTACTCTTTTATTGTGTCAAGTGAGTTTCTGCTGATCTCCAGGAATTATAAACTGCTAACTTCTTATCTTGCTTATTTCTTTTTTCCTTGCCTCCACCTCCCACCCATTTTAATCTCCTTTTTTGGCAGGAAAATACTTGTAATATAGATGGACTTTGCTATGGTGAAGGTGAATCAAGCCCAACCAGTCCTTGTCTTCTCTGTGAACCCAACATTTCTAAGTTCACCTGGTCTATTAATGAAAGTAAGACAGTTTTTTCTAAGATTTAGAAGCACTTATCTGTGAATTTATGACTCTGTCTAAGAAATACATCATTCCTTTATTTGGCCAACATGAATCTATCCCCCACAGTGCATGTGGACAGTTTGCAGTGGGAATAGTTGGGGACACCAAAATGCAGAGTGACCAGAAGCAGACAGTACCCTACTGCATGCACTATGCACTTGGGCATGGATCTTATTCTGGCTGAAACCTGACAAATATGAAAACAGTAAACCCAAAATAACACCTGAAAATGAAATTTTGATATGCCAGTGTCCCATGCAGTGCCCAAGTCTGTCAGCTGAAGGTGATGGACCCTCAATACCTCTGTCATCATCTCACAGGTACAAATCTGTAAGGGAGCAATTTGGGGGAAATACTGTTTTTAAAACACTAGTGTATATTTTTGGTATCTGGAAGAATTGTTTCCTTTCCCCGAGACAAATCCTATGAAATGCCACACAAAAAGTCTGTGCTCGGCAGGGAGTCTAAGTGATAGGGATCAGCTACTCATTACCTTCCCTGCCACAGAACCTAGAGGCTCATTCTGCAGCCCACCATGACAGGGGTCATGGAGGAGGCTGCCTTTTGAAACACCTCCTGAATTTGGAGGACTTAATCATAGCTTTTTCATGGCTACATCCCCAGTGTAAACAACAACCAGTACTTACCACATGCTTTACAGGTAATCCACGTTTCTAGCAGCATTACCCTCACAGCACATCTCTCCACTGACATGAGCACATTTGCATCTGGTCAATATAAAGATCACATTACTGCTTTTATGTAGATTCATGTCGGTTCTAGAAATAGGTGCTCTGCACTTTTTGGTTCTGTAAACACAAGAAAATTACAGAAAGGTGTGTGAGTGACAGGACCAGTCTGCTTTGTTTGCAGTTTTATATTCCTTTAGGGTGACTAGGTCAGCAGGACCCTTCTGGAAGGAGAGGAAGATTGCTCTTGTCCTTGGGGAACAGCTGGGGATGCTCAGGGAGAGTGCAAGGTATGGCAGCAGAAACATCGAGAGCTGTATCAATCGCAGTGGCTGGAGTCCATAGCTCCAGTCAAGGAGAGCAGTGGGCAGACACGCTCTTCTCAGAGGTAACAGAAAGGCCCTTGAGAAGGACCAGAAAGGACCCCAAAGTTTCCAGCCACACAAGAAGTCATAAGTTGTCCAAAATAAATTTTGGAAGCAAGTACACAATAGGAAGGGAGGGAGTTTTTCATGAATCCTTTTAATTCCTATTCCAGGATTTCCACTTCAGATTTTCTCTATTTAAAAACATGTGCCTCGAGCTTACATTGTTAAAAAAGAAAATCCAACTTTTGGAATTTAAAACTTCCTGTCAGGAAAAGATGTAGGTAGATCCATCTCAAGTGCTGGCCACCTAAAAATCACATTGGATGTTACTTAGATGAGTAGTTGAAGTGCCTGTGGGTAACCCAGACCTGAAGAAGAGCTTGTACGCCTGAAAGCTGTGGCTTTTCCTACAGGGATATAGTTTAGTCTACAAAGACATATTATCTGCGACTCACAAACCTTGTCTCCTTTCTATCCTTCCATCGTGCTGGCCACAGCAGTAGCATCTCTGGGGAAGAGCTGATTGTGATTGTTATATAGACAGACTCATTACTGATACTGAGACAGCTTGGTTTTAAAATTCAGAAAATGGCTTAAAAGGGGAAAAATGCATTTGTTTTGGAATTTATAAAGCTAGAAGTGATTTGAGAAATCTGAAACAGATCACGGGTCACTTTTCAATAATTTAAACATTTTTAAATATTGAAAAGAAAGGGTTTGTCAGACTTGTTTTCAAAATTGTGTAAACCTTTTTAAAAGTTCTGCAGTAACTGGGAGCATATATACATATATTCACTGGATGGCAAGGAGGTCTCTGTGGAATTAGAAACACTCTTCTTCATGGGGTACTTGAAGAACATCAGATTTTATGTGATTTCGTGCCTACAACTTCTTGTTACCCTCCATTCAGTTAACACCTTTGTGTTTATCTGTAAATGCATACCCAGCATCAATATTTCATTGATTACTTTGTGCACAACTTTTATAGGCTCCACAGTTTAAGTGTTTGGGAAATAAAAGGTAAACGAATAGATGGAAGCTTTCAACAGTTATGCCAGGACAATCTGCTGGACAAGCAGTTTAGAAAGCTCTGATAGCACAGCAGCAATGAGACACATTTAGATAATTGCATAATATGAGACATACTATGGAATGCAAAGCTTGGTAAAAGAATATGCACCACAAAAAACCCCTAATGATGACTTCCCACAAGCATAATGCAAGGACACACGCAGTCCTTATAAAGACATGTATATAGCCCCTAGTTTTAGAACATGAGTTGAAATTAATCCTCAGTATTAGAAAAGTATGTTAAGTTAAACATAACTGCAGTCAAATTACTTTGTGAGAAGATTCCTTTAAATATCAATACATGTCAGTTTGTACTGCTGGTTAAAGAGGAAAGATGGCTTGAGACTGAGGAGGTTTAGGACACGGAGACAAAATTTCCGGTGCTCCACAGAGCTGCTGTCACTTCAGGGTACTCATCCAATCTTTTTTTTTTTTTGGTTTCTAATTATAAAATTCAATAGTTTTCTCTACCTTGTCCTCCTTATGGATGTATAACATAAGTGTCTTCAGATAACATTTGTCTTCTACTGTAAAATAGCCTTGTACAATTAGGCTTTTATCTTCATGGAGGAAATACTGCATGTAAACAACACCACCAGAATTCACAATGCCAATGGTGACATGATCTGCACTACTGTCACTGGGGACAGAGAGTCTCAGTATCACTGATGTACCTCTGCTGGCACTGAGAGGACCTTTGTTCCTGGTGAAATATCCATCTGAATTCAGTCAAACTGCTCAGGCTTAATTACTATTCATGTGTAAAGGCAGAGTTACACAATTCCGTTTTTCCCCTTGAGTTTCCCACACAATCCATTTGTTATTCATCATTTTGAGATTTAGTTTACTTGTATTGAAATGGATAGAGTGGCAGATAGAGTAAATATATAGATGTATGTATTAGAAATATAATTAATTTAAGTTTCAGTAAGAACTGGGGGACTTGTGGGAGGTTATAGAAGTCATGTCTGATCTCCTCCCATGTATCAGATAATAAACCTAAAGTAATCAAAGTTTGGGGTGGGAGAAAAGTTCAGTATGGGGCATGAAAAAACCATGAGGAAAAGGTGTACTTTTCGGTACAGCCATTTGCTGACTCTAACATCTAAATCACTTCCTCTGTCAGTCTTGGTACGTTCTGTACCTTTTTCTTTGAGAGCACTCCTACAACAACCCGCGCTGTGAATCTTTACATAGGAGAAACTGGAATTTATGTAATCATGGTTTCGTTTTTGCTGTTTAGACAACCTGCCTCCTGTGTTCCAGGCCCCCTCCAGCCAGCTGCTGACATTTATTGGTGAGAATTTTGTTTACCAGTTAATAGCAGTGGATCCGGAAGGGTCAGCTGTGCTATTCATCTTAGAGGCTGGGCCACAGGATGCCAGGCTCTCTCCTGCTGGCCTTCTTATCTGGAAAGTTGTCTCAGAAGAAATGCAGACCTTTGAATTCTCTGTGTCGGATGAATGCAATGCACAGAGCAGATACTCTATTGAGGTAAGGAAATGAACACTTTAAAGGAAAAACAAAACAAGCCTGTTTATCATGTCATTGTTTTGGTGCAATTGTCATTATAGCTAATAATTTGTTACTGTCCTGAAAACTAAGACTTCAGCTACTTCCCCATAAGTGTATATTATCCAGCACAGCAATAATGATCAATTAACGGAATAAATATCTCTGAGAACATAGAAACTATATATACAAGGAACAAGAGAGAGTGCTATTGATTGCTGTTTGAAAGAACACTCTTGCAGAGACTTTAAATGGTTCATTAATCTGCTTTAAAATTCACATTCTGCATTTGGATTGCAGAAAAAAGCATATAACATGAAAGACCAAGTTTTAGCTATAAAAGGGAGATTATAACTCATTCTCAATGATATTTTTAGAGGATGTCTTGCTCTTATGTCATTACTCCACACTCTAAGTTACTTGGCAGAGCTTGTGCATTGCTTTGTCTTTATTGTATAGCCTTACATTAATCCTGTGATAGGATGAGCTAATAAAATGGGATGCAGACTCTTCACACAAGAAAAGTTTTGTGAAGAAAGGATTTTTATTCCTAAAGATTCATATTTTTACTCATTCAAACCATTATCATCAAAAATACCAATGTGCTGAACCCACACAGCAAAGGGGAAACCGAAGCCTAGATACCATCTTAACAGAAACATTTCAAAGTAGACTTATGTTTAACTAGGTGAGATAATACCAAGGTTTGAAGCTGTTGAAACACTCTTCTTGTACGTATGTAAAATACAACTATGGACCTTTCTTCCCTGAAGAGAGACACCAGCTAAGAAATGCCACAGCCATGTTCCTGCCTGGGAGCCATTTGTAATGTGAAATTGTAAGGAGGGCATGCAGGCAAAGAGAAAAGATTTTTCATTTCTTCTTTGAAGAATAAAGAACAAATTCTGCCCTCAGATAGTATGTAAAAACTGCTGTAATAGCAAACAGGATTTTTTTTTTTTTCTTAGAAGTTAGAATGTGCCCTTAAATGATGAAATAAAAAAAAAAATCCCTTTAAAGTCTAGCTTTCAGTCAAATAAATATGCCGAGTATGAGACCATCTACCTAGACAAAGGAAATTGGTTAGAAATAAGTTTTCATAATACCAGGTAACATGTTTACACTGCAAGTGTCCCCCTTCCTTAAGGGTAACAATATCCCTCTCAGCTGTGATTATTTGGAGAAACCTTACCACGGCTCCCTTTTGCATTCCTCAGGTTGGAGTGAAGCCCTGCAGCTGCCTCAACGGTGGAACATGTGTTACCAATATTAAATTCCCTCCAGGCCTTGGTGAATACCTGTGCTTATGTCCAAATGGATTTGATGGAGAATTTTGCCAGGAAGATATTAATGACTGCAAATCAAACCCCTGCGGCAGCGGCACATGCGTGGATGGCGTGGATAGCTACTTCTGTAAATGTCCCCCTGGTCTGGGAGGTAACACCTCACTGTTTCCATCTCTGATGTAAATAGAGATATATTGTACTACAGGACTTTTTGAGTGAAGCTTGACCACAAGGATCTGTCAAATGGACTACATGAGCCTCCTTTTCTGCTCCCGTGACTTAGCTTTAGACAGATAGAAAATGTGCCAAAACCAGCTATCTAATGTCCATGCTCAAGGAAGGAAAAATGACCTAAAGCTCTGTGGCCAAAGAGGTGGATGCAAGACATGTGGTGCAAACAGGAATGGAGTAAGATCTGAAGTCTGAGGAAAAAGAGAAGCATCTAAAAGATAAAATAGAAGAGGAAAAAATGTGTATATCTATCATGCAATTCAATTTATAGTTAGCTTCACTGCACTTAGGACATCTGTAAATGATTCACACATGAAAAAAGCACACGTGACAGCATGGGCGACGACTCCCTTGTGCTCTGGCAGAGTGAAGCCAGCAGAGCCAGCCCTTAGACACCCTCCCACATTAAGCTTCTGGAGTTTGACTGAGCTGAGTCACTGTTGGGTCTCACAGAGTGCCTACATCCTCCTCCAAGCTGGGACACAGGTACCAGCTGCTCATAAAACCACTCCCTTCCAACATAACAGATTTTCACACTGGCCATTTCACATCAGAACCATTTCAAAAGCAAGGTGAGAAAAAAACACCTTAAACCAAGCTCAGATTTCAGTTCTTGAACCCGTTGAAACCCCTACTCTGTTCACATACAGAAACATGAATGAATTCATGAGACCATTAATGTTGGTTGCAGAGTAGTGCTATAGCTTTAAAAAATCTAGTAGAAGTAGCACCAAATGCACATAATTATCACTGCTTATAGTGTGTATATATAGAAGAAACTCAATTTTAAACAAAAGCAATGAAGAGATGTTACCCAACGGGCTCATGAAGGCAGCAAAGTCCCTTTTCTGCCTTTCAGCAGTTCATGAAACCTTCTTTATTTTGGCCATGTGGGACTGCAAGTCCAGATTTCATTTACTATAAAATTCTGGCAGAAATGAAAAATAAAAATCATTCAGAAGTGGAAGTTCAGAAAAATGGCCTAAAAGATATGTGGCACCTAACTGGTATTGACTTCAGGTAATGGTACCACATAGCCAAAGCCTGCTGCTATCCCAAGTGTTTATGCCATCAGAGACTCTAGTGATGCAAGAACACACAAGCCTAAAGCCTGGAGAATAAAGTTAGAAAGTTTGGTCAAAATACAAAAATCCCCAATCCAACCAAACATATGCAGAATGTTTTGAGTACCTCTGGAAATAACATTCCTATGAGCACAGGGCAATTTAAACACTGGAGGTGTGTACTGCACTGAGAACAATTATTCATAGCCCATAAGGAGGTGGATTAAATGAAAAGCAATATAAGTCCATGAGTTAATAACTTCAGTGGCTCTGCTGCTGTTGTTTGATCTTCACCAGATTCACACTGCTGCCCTTCTCACTATTCCATATAAAATTGTCTGCCATAATTGCAACACATTGCTGATAAATTCACATGGAGCATATTCTGAAATGTTCTCATTCTTATTTAAACAATAAAGAATTAAATATCCAACACATCAAAATAACGTACTTGAAAGCAACATACAGATGACTAGAGACAAGGGCACAGGACACCTTGATGGACAGAGAAACACTAGTTTTTCCTGAACCCTAAATTCTTGCCAGATTAAATAAAAGTGCATTGTTTTTGCTGTTCTTCCCTGGCCCAAAATGCTATAACATAAACAACAACAGGGGAAAAAAAAAGTTATGATTGAGTGAAATAGGAATACATCTCAAAGTTTTAATAGCATGTGAAAAATTATAAGCAAGTGGAGCTGAAAGCCAGCTGGGAAGTAGATGCTTTTACTTCAGGGCAGGTTCTGTGACAACAATAAAAGCTCATCCTTGATGCTGTGTTTATGTCTCAATTCCCCAGAAAACCATCAATAATCTAATGAGAAGGCAATGCTATACTGCTCAAGTGACAGCACCACTTCACCGTCAAATCTTTACAAATGATAATGAACAGGTAGTAGAAACAAAAAAATTAACTCTTTTGTGAGCTTCCCAAACACCACTGCAAGAGAAGCAGCAGCATAGGGAGGACAGTGCATTGCAAAGCGGTAGCAATTCAGGTGCATCAGTGCATCCCAGGCAATGTAAGGGTGTAATGTAGGAATGAGGACAAGGCAAAGGGAGAAGCCAGTGGAAAATCTGAGAGAAGGATGACTCCAGAATTATTACTACTTTAAATTTCTGCAGTGACTTATATGCGTTTATCTCATCAAGTGTTCAAAGCTCATTCATTTTTCTTCGACACGAAGAAGATAACAAGATTTTCTGTTGTTTCCTCTTTTGGCCACTAGAAAGCAAGAACATCACCCACCTGGGAACAGAACTCATCCTTGAAAACTCTATCTCGATCACAAAACCATTCTTTCTTTCCCCATATACCAGTGATTAATATAAAATTGGGGCGGGGGGTGGGGTGGGGTGGGGGATGTGCAAGGAGGAAGATAGATTTATAATTTCATTTTACTTTTCAGGAAACTGAAGAAAACCCCAAGATTCATTCCTGGTTTGTAATAACCATAGAGTCCCTAAATGAGATTGCCTGTTCCTTTAGATTCAGCTTAATGTGAACACAGTCAAACCATCTTTCTCTGCATCACTAGGTGGTCAGCTCCTTTCAAGGCATAAAAGGGCTTTATCTTCTCAGCCAGTTTCCCATGCAAGGTGGAGAAGTATGGCTGGCACAGAAACTGACGTTTGAGCCTTGCAGCCCAAAGATCTTTTATTCTGATTACGTTTATTTGTACTTCAGCAGTGCCAAGAGAACTGAGACCCCTGCCTTGTGTTGCAGCGCACTGGAGTCATGCAAACAGAATAACTGACGCTTCTCAGTGCAGTTTTCTGTCCATTTCTGCTGCTCCTTCAGCAACCTTCAGCCAACTTTCAGAGTTCGCAAACATTTGTCCTTGGATTCAGCTGGATTATCATTATGCCCAAATTGATCAGATACTGTTTAAACTAGTATCTCTCTGAGTGAAGCAAAGTGCTTGCATAGTTCCGCCTTTACGGTACAAAAATCAGTCAAGTGACTGACTTCTAAAATTTAGCTTATTACTTATGGTGTTCCTGTGCTTTTTGTAATTCTCTCCTCTTTCAGATTTTAAAGCCAGCCCTTTGCAGCAAAAATAACATAGGAGGGAGGAGAGGATTCTGAGAGAGAAGTAGCTGTTGTTCCTGAAACTGAGAACTTCATTCTTATTTTCATTGTCTGTGGTATCTTGTTTAGTCTTTATATGATACCCAGAGAAAGAAAATAATTACTAATCTAATCAGAGCATAACTCATTCAATATTTTCCATAACGTGATGTCTAATAATTTCCCAATGTGTCATCAGAAAAAAGCAGCCCGATGTTATGAATGTGCTAAATAAATTATACAACAGAAATAGTAACACAAAACCTGATGGGGGAGAGGAAAAAGTAAGTTAAGCCCTGCAATACTATATGATGTCCATCTTAAATGAAAGAAGCAAAAAGCAGGCAAAACCAGAGTGATTCAGCTTGAGATAGCACCAGAAAAGGGACGTGGCTTTTGCACTGCTGCTGCTGTGTTTTTTTTCCACAAGACAAAGCAGGCATGAGAAGGTGATGTCACTAGTTTTTTTTAGGCAGCTCAATCAACAGAGACTTCAATTTGAGTTTTTTACATCGAGATGCTATTTTAACTTGAAAGTGGAAGCTATCAGAAATGCTGAAGCAATCAGAGATGATGTTGTAGGAGATGAATAATAAAGCTCTGTTTTTTTCTTCCTGTTTTTATTTATTCCACTGTGACAAATTCCTTTCTTGGAAAAAAAAAATAAATAAAATTCTTTTATCCTTAGATCATCTTCCAAGATAAAGCTGGATATCTGATATGAAACAAGCCTACCTGTACTTAGTGGTATGTCTTGAAGCAGGTACCTGGACTCTCCAGAAGTTGTCCCAATCACCTTGGCTCCCTACAAGGGACAATGGGTCCCTATGAGACATAACAGAAGTGACACAGGCTAGTTGACAACCTGCTACCAGGGCTACATATTCTGGTAACCAGCAATAGCCAAGCAAGCTTTCTCAAGTGCACAGAGACAGCAGCATGAACGCCTGAAGCCTGAGGGAGATTTTAACAACATTACATGTGATTACTCTGCATCATTTGCTGTTCCGATAGTAGTCTTAACTTCTGGGTCACCTTCCCCTATAGGTATCTGTTAAATCATCCAGAGCTGTGAATTTGAATATCAATTGCTTCAAGGGATTTTTTAAAACCCTATTTCCAAAATCAGCAATAGTCAAGACACATCGTTTTGGGTTCAGATCCTATAGCAGCTTATCTTCTGTACACTAGCACTGTGGCTTGGAGACATTATCAGAATGTTTCTTCAAATTTTTATTGTAAATGGAAAAAAATGTTTTTTTAAAAAAATCAGATCATTTTGTAAAGTTTACCTTCAGCCAGATTCTATCAGGCTGGTTCACAATAAACTATTCTTTATGCGAGGTTCACATAGAAATATGGAAAGCACAATAGGTCAGTACATGGCTTATCATATCCTAAAGCCAAAATGGTGACATTCATTGGCTTCTTCAGCATATGAGAAAGATCTTACATAAACAGGACAACAAAAGCATCTGCAAAGATGGGAAATGCAGGGAAAATAATTTATTTAACATGCACAGTTTTCTACAAGCAGTAGTCTCAAGTTCAGCACTTCTGGTGCCAATAATGACAGTAATAAACAGCGTGATAAAAGCAGGTTTAAGTGAGACAGTGGGGAATTTGGCTCTAACGCAAGTGACGTGCTCTGTAATGAGTTTACAACTGAGAAGTAAGCCTTAGTCTGCTTCAACATTTGAGCTGAGGAATAAACAGGGAATCTATCCTGATTATTAACCTCCCCTTTGTTTTGCCACAGGGCTTACTTGTCAGGAAGACAGGAATGAATGTGAAGAGAGTCTGTGTTTTCCTGGAGTGTCTTGCATGAATACCTTTGGATCATATGCATGTGGAACTTGCCCCAGTGGGATGGAGGGAAATGGTAAAACGTGCAAGTGTAAGTGTTTTGAATGATTTATTTTTATAGATGGGGGAAAAAAAATGGTTTCAATTCTACTACTGTTATCCTTGAGTACTTTGCCCCTTGCTTCAAGTATGGACATTCAAATACACAAAGCAGACTACTGTCATGTTATATTAATATGGATAATTTCAAACTGGTCTCTGCTATTTTTCACTGCAGTTTAGTTTCATTTTGGTTAGAACAAACACTGTAGCATACAAAAAGTATTTTCCAGATGCCAGCTAGATAATTTGCTAGATAATTTCCCCATGTTTTCTGTTGTTTCACTTCTACATACACCATCCACTAACAAGTACCTGGGCACCATCCCCAGGATTACTTTTGGTTTGGGCAAATGCTGTGTTAAGCAGGACATAGGGTAAGAGGAAGAAGGTCCAAGTGCAAATCCTTCACATCCTTTCACCTCTTTTTCCAAGGTGTGCTTTCATTAGAGGATGCAGTCCATAGCTGCTGAGCTCATGCTTGGCATGGTATCATGCCACAGGTCCCACCCAGTGAAGGAAATGGCCAGGAACATATTTACACCTGTTCAGTATTTGCTTTTGGGGCAACAGGCTCTTTAGCAGGGAGACTACAGTCTCCCAAGGAGACTGTACCCTGCTGAGACCTTCCCACTAGCATGTGATGCAACCTGCTCACACTCTGCTTGTTACAGTCACATACATGTAAGTCTTCTCCAAACATAGCATTTTGTTGGCTAGGAAGAAAAAAATAAACACTTGAAGGGTTTTGTGTTTGTTTGCTGGTGATTCCAAAGAAATCTGAGAAGCAAAATACACAGGTATTAACTATGCAGATACTGATTTTTCCTTATATTGGCTACCAAAAGGAAAAAAAAAAAAAAATATCCAATGTAAAAAGACTCAGTTGCAAGTGCAGGATCCTGGTACCAGCAGGACTGCCTTTGCCACATTTACCAAATATCCCGCCAATCATATTGCCAAATATTTGTACAGAATGTTTTCTTTGCTGTATTGTTTGGCTACACTGGTTATTTAAAAGTGATTTTGCATCTGTTTCACTGATGCACATTTTTGTAGCTAATTTGACCAACGAAGGATATACAAAGTACATTTTTAAAAATATCAGAAAAACCATTTCTTCCTTTGCACTTCTTTATTACAGAAATGTTCCTCTATTTCTGAAATGCATTGTTATTAGAAGGAATAAACCTGAGGGCTTCCTTGTCCACCCAGAATAGAACAGAAATAATTATTTGTGGTTCTGATATATAGACTTAACATACCTATTGACACTTCCCTTGCTTAAGCAAGTATAAAGGCTTCTGGGAGGAAGGAGGAGAAAACTGAAGTAACTTTATAGCTCTTAGTGTGAGCTGTATTGCAATGTTTAATATATAGAGAGAGAGCCATAGCCGCAGGCTCTATTAAGAGTACAGAATAATATCCAGAATACCCAGAGAAACAGTTTAACGTTGCAATGTTATCCATGCAGACTTTACAATCCCTAATTCATTGAAGAAATTATCTTAAAATTATGCAGAAATCAATATTTTTTTAGAGTCTCCACCAATCAATGTTCCTCTTTACATCCACATATACTTTGTACAGGTGTTTTGACACCTACAAAGTTTGCAGCTGAACTCACAAGAGCCAACAAACATACACATCATAATTTCAGCTTTCAAGGAGAGGCAAGAATCATTCAGAGCACAGGTCCCAGCATGCAGTGTACCATCTTCATCCAAGTAACAATGCTGTCTAATACGGGGGGACCTTCTGCATGCCCTTAGCTCAATAAAGAGATCACTGTGCATGTTAAGTATGTCTCCCAGATTAGCAAATTCAAAGAGCTTGGGCATAACAATTTTTTTTTATATTTGTGTTGTAGCTTTGCTGCACGTCAGCAGCTTACTCACCTGATTTGCCTTTATTTGCTCGATGGTTGGCTTCCAGAGTAAACTCGTGTCAGGTTATCTGATTTGCTGTTACTCTTGCTTTTTATCATCAATCACAGCTAAGCTCTAACACCTTGTTTCCTTGTCTCCATACTTTCTTTTCACAGCTGTGCTTGTTGCTGACGTTACAAAAGCTTTCAGCATTGAAAAAGGCAATGGCAGAGGTGATTCAAACAAGACTGAGGTTAAGCAGCCACTGCATCCCTTAGAGGCAAAGGATTCTCCTGTAGTTAAGAATTTTAACATAAGTGATAGACATGGTAAGTATCCATGGATATGAGAACTTTTTCATTTGCTGCAGTTCACGTATTCACAAGTCATACATTTTACCACCTTAACAGTAAAATACAAACTAGCTGTTTATAATGCATCATAGAAATAAAAGAGGTAAAAATAAACCTCCCTTAATACGTCAGACTGCAGATTGCTGCTAAACACTTTTACATAGAAAGAAGACATTACAGCAATTACAGAGTGGTCAGGCTTAACTAGAAATTGCATTGCTTCTGAGGTAGAATAATATCATTCCAAATCTTAGTGATCAATGGAAAGCAAGATGATAAGAATGACAGCTTGAGATTGGCCATATCTATTGTGCAGGGGCATATGTAACAGAAATGATTAATTTTTCCTCACCTTTTTTTATATCTGTACTTGTCCAGCCAATATCTAACCAGAACTTGCCTCTTACAGGTATCCATCGTAACACCATAGGTAAGGTGCAAGAATAATGCTGAAAATACTTGAGAACCATGATGGAGACCTCATTGGAGGCAATTAAAAAAGATCTACAGCCATAATTAAGATTTTACTCATCATCTGTTCTCTGTCTTGACACTTAAATACTTCACAGGCAGTTCGTATACACTTACTATTCAGTGACATCACGAGTGATAAAATATTATATACTACTGGAGTGTTAAATTTTGCATGTAGTTCTAAGATAATTGAAGTAGTCTCCTGTCATACAAGGTTTGACACATTAAGGATGATATCTAGATCAGAAACGTGTACTTGACAGCATATTTTTAAAGGTAGGGTGTATGTGTTATAAGGTTTGATGATTACCTTCCAATTATAAAAGACCAAAAGGATGACAAATAATACAGTTTCTCACTCAGTTAATCTTTCACTTTTACTGAAAATTGCAGTTCCTATATTATCCATGATAAATGCCAAACAACTTTGAGTAATAAACTTGAAAACATGTAATTAGAGGACTAATAAATCTTGCTTTAATGAGAAACAGCTGTTCCGTTACATTGTGCCTACAGGACATTCTCATGTTTGGCTCAAGGTTTGGGAATGTTCTGCATTAATTAGACTTTCAAAGCATAAAAGCAGTTCTAAAGGTTTAGCTGGGCTCAGGCAGTCGCTGCTTAATTTTACGTATGCATTTGATCTGAGAAATTAAAATAAACATGTTTGAACTCTTCTTTTTTTTAGGCCACCCAGCCCTCCTGTCACATGTCACTACCTGTGCCAACAGGCCATGTTTTCCTGGAGCGTTATGTTTTGATCGGAAACCCCCTTACATTGGATATTTCTGTGGCCGATGTCCAGCAGGGTTTTTTGGCAACGGTCGAATCTGTACCAAAGTCCCCAGACCAGGTACTTTCTAATTTTTAGAATTTTAAAAAGGTTTTGCGTACAGAGGCTGTAAGAAACTATGAACTACTATGGCATTACAATACAATGTGCTTTATAATCAAGCACTTAAAGGCTTTTATCTTTTCACTCTGGCCTGAGAAGCAGTTAGCAGGTCTTATTTCAGAAGCACCTGATTCTCCGAGTTAAAATTCAATAGATTAACCACCTCATTTACTACTGAGGAGAATTCTTCACAACAGGACTTACTAGGTGGTATGAATCTGCCACAGCACTGGCATAAGATTTCAAAACATGTTTCCTCCTCAGTAAAGATCAGAAGGTGACACATTCCAGATACCACTCTGCTTTCCTTCTTTCCTAATTCTCTTGCTGCAATGCATCAGTTCTCCAAGGTGACCTGTGAAGATGGTGATAAACAGTGTCATGCAAGAACAACTACACCAACAACTAAAGGCAACAGATAATTAAAGCATTTCAATAGTATCATTTGTAGCCTGAGCAATAATCTTCCATAGGGAGCTCTGAAAATCAGCTGGACCCATTAATCTCTGAGGACTGATCATTAGAAGAGGTCTTCTGCTGTGATAAAAGACAAGCTGGGTCCTGACCTCAAGCAGAAAGTGGCAATAGCATAGCAACCACACACCAGTCATCCGATCCTGCACTCTCTCAATGAAATTCTCATAATTCAGTGTATATTTCTCTAGGGACAGTCTGGATGGTTGTCCCCTTTTTGCTGCACAGAGTGATTTGCCAAGAGAACTCATGTTTATTCCTTAATAACAGTAGCTACTAGGTCATACTCCTTCATTTTCTTCTACATCTTTTTCTTAAGTATTCAGGACAGACTGGCTTGAAAGCTGTCAAATTGTTCCCCAACCTCCTACACTTGACAATCCCACCCTCACTCCCAGTTCTGTATCCAAATCAATGACTGTTACCTTGGTGTTACATTTTAATGCACGCTATCAAAGTGGAAGCAATTTTACTGCTTACTGTAGGTATCACCCAATCTCTTTGAACTATCAATTGATTTTAGCCAGTTCTCTGAATCTAAAGGTCACAAACATAAACCCGACGTTTTTCTTTCTCTAGCAGCGTGTATGTACAAAGTATTACTTAGTCTGTCAGAGTCACTAAGTCTGCTATTGATTCTTCTATAGCTTGGTGAAGCTGTAAAAGCAGTTGAGCAACAAAAAAAAAAAAATAAATCATTGTGCAAATAAATAAACTAACATTTCTGTTACTGCCCTAAGCTGCACCTTGTCGTTAATGGGATAATGGGATATAGACTGTACACCCCAAAGGCCATTTAAATGCTTTTGAGTAGAACAGATAGTCTACAGCTGTAGGTATTGTTACAGTAAATCAGACACGCTTACATCGTGCTTATATAAACATTAATCAGTAAATCTGTGTATGTTCTAAAAAGGGAAGCGCAGACAGTAGTTGCCATTTGCTGTGATTCATACTTGTCATACACAACTCCAGGCAAGGTGTAAGAAATATCTCAAGTATCAGGATCTGAAACTAATACATGTTTCTTTTAACTGTGTATCAGAGGCCTGGGGGGTTGTTTTTCTTTTTCCTCTTGAATATGCAAAATGAGTCCAGGAGTTCGTGTTGCAAATGGGACCATGCAACCAACTTGGGCACTCTGGGGAGGGAAAGAAGAGGAATTATTCTTGTTTCATCAGAACCTTGTATTTACTCATATGAATTATATCACAATATAAGTGATGAGAATCTTGTGCCTCAAGGTTAAATGAGAGTAGTCATTTGTTTTAATATTTAGAAACTAAAGCAACTGCTGCAGCTACATGAGTGCTTTAATTTATGACCAAAATGATCTGTTTAACTTGCTTTCCCACGTGCTTTGCTAGTTGAAGCAGAAGTATTGCATAGCATTGACGATTAAAAGATATCAGACAAAAAAGAATGAACTTTAAATAAAATTTATGTACAGTAATGGATTATGATTATTGTGAAATCCCCCCTGTTAGAATAATAGCTTCTCTCCCTTGTAACTTATGCTATCAGTCTTCAAATGAAACAGAACAAATCCTCTTCAGCTTGCTACAGTGCTTGTGAAGGTACTAAGATTATGTGCCACTTCTTTCCACCTCTAGTAATTTTAATCTAAAAATACTCTTGCTAATCCCTATTTTGTACTTTTATTGGCTGCTTTTGACATAAAGTTATACCCAATTGTTGTGATTTAAGGATTAAAGGATAAGTGTTTTTTCATACAGAAACTGCAAAAATTACCCAACTGCTTTTGTAGACTACTGAGGAGAAAAAAAGATGCCAGAAGAAAATTGTTTCCTAAATCAGTGTTTGATGAGCTGCACCCAAAAGTCCTTCAGTTTTGATTTATAATCAACAAAGTACCATTCCCTCAGCATTGATATGTGATGGGTATTAATCTTTTGATGTACTTGACTTACTGAAAACTATGTAACTCCACAAATAAGTTTCTGAGCTATATTTACCTGCTCTGCCAACAATGCAGGGCATTATTTTGTTCTAACTTGCATGTTTAACCTGGCTTATATCAGTAGTTTGTACCAGTTTCAATCAACCAGACTTGGTTGCAATTGTTCTTGAAGTACATCAGATCAGTCTTAAGGAAAAATATCACCAGTGTCAAAGACAATATGGAGGTTCATATATAAAGGGAAATTATTATTTTTTTAAAATACTTTCTTATATCAGAAACAAAAAAACTATTTCTCTCCCTTCAAAATCTATAAAGCAGGTATTCTACATTTTCCAAAAAATTTACTACTAGGATCAAAAGTCCCTTAATTTTGCTGGCATTGCAATAAAGAAGAAAGTCTAAGGAATTTAAATCTGTCCAGGTTTCTCTGGGCGTATTTCACATTTGTCTAAAATATCTGTTACCTTTTTGTCAGAAGAGACAGATCTATTAAATCAAACCGCGCAGTAGCATTGGTCATATTCTTGGCACAAAGAAAATGAATATATCCTAATGGAAGATGCTGGTGATGGTACTGCATGTTGCAATATTAGTTCTCGTCAGATGCTGCTGGTATTTCTCAAGACTGGTTTCATCACTCTCAGTCACAGAGATACCCATCTGTTTGCGCTTTCTTTAGCAGGTTAGAGAGGTTAGTGTCATCACAAAAGATTTATTTTTTTCCTATTAGTAAATCAGCAATTTTAGTGGACAAAGCAGCAGGGCATCCATCACCGATAAAAGATTGTTTGTTCAGAGCCAGCTCGTTCTGCCTCTCCTGGTTTAGGGAGCCGAAGATCAAGGGAGAGGACTATTTTTATGATCTCTGTAATCGAGTTCTGCTTTTCCATTCTGAACACCACTGCTAGTTCTCCTGCCATAGCAGTTTATTTGTAGTATTGTACACATTGGGCACTTGATATTACTTTTGTGTGTGCCAGCTGTTACGTTTATGTACTCTGTACTTTACACTACTCCATCATCTGCACTGTGCTTCTGAATTCACTTTGATTTTACATCAGAGAGGCCTCCGTGACCTTCTCATTTGCACTACTGTCAGACTGACATGTGGGTGTGGATTTAAAAGGAGAATAAAATGTTTTGAATTAAAAGAATGTGTGCTTAAACACATAGCGCTCAGTCTAACACCAGAGGAACATAGTAGTGTGATGGTTTACATTCTTAACCTTGAACTTTGAAATCACTCCTGTCATTATTAGCACTCATAGTTGACCACTCTCCATGAAAAACAAATAACTCCAGTAAGAGTTTTGGTCACCAAACCAAGGTTTCACCTAGGAGCTAACTGCAGGAGTAGGGACATATTACTGTCTGGAACCAATCAAATGATTTTGCTTCTAGAGATGACTGAAGAACATAATGTACTCTTTGATCTCTTATCTAACAGAACTGATGAATTAGCATGAAAAAGATCAAGACACAGATTCCAGTCTCACTTACACCAGTGTAAATCATAAGCGATTCCATTAAAAGAATACATTTTGATATGGCTAGGAATAAGGTGGGACTTGATGATCTTGAAGGTCTCTTCCAGACAAATCTATTCTGTGATTCTATGATTCTATAATTACCCTAATGGAGTGAGCCAAGACCTGTTCCTTGAAGCCATATCTTAAAATCCATTAAGGTAGGCACATCACACATGGAACTTTTAAGTACAAACTCTCTATGCACCCACAGGTGTAGATAAAACACACACACTTTTCAGCATTCAGAGGGTGCTTTGTGATGAGTAACTATCCAGTCATGACATGGTTTATGCAGTGAGCTATGAAGACAGGAATGTTTCATTGTTGCAGTCATTAGCTGTGAAGTTGTCTGAGATCCTTGCAAAGAAGGCATAAGAGAAATATCAAATAAATAGCAAATAATACTCTGATTTGCCTCTGTGTGGTAATAGCTCTCAACTATTCTTGCGGGCTCCAAAACTGGGAACTATTGCATCTCAATGCCGTGGCTTCCAGCTCCTAGGTCTGACTCTGGCCATTGAAAATCTGTCCACAATTCATCTTTGGAATTTATGCTGGAAGTTGCCGATCCCTGCCACAAACTATGTTTCAGTGTTTCTAGTTTGTGTATTTCAGGACAAAATGCGTGGTTTTTTCAGACTGACCAGTTACAATGTAATGATGTCTCTCCTTCAAGGGGTATGTGATGAAATGGCAACTGAAGTGAGGTTAGAAATACCACACAAAGACATTCCATATAAATTTGGACTCGTGAAAGACAGTTTTGTAACTGGTATACCAGTAATCTTCGCACGAGGCCAGGATCGGCCTGGCATTTGGACATAAACTGTGACCCTTTTCTGCCCTCTGAGTAGGTAATTGCCAGTGAAAATCCACTCCTGTACTTATCAACATAGAAAGGGAATCTGAGAGTCTTTCTGATGGCTTTCTCCTCCTTAGGGATACCTAATAAAATATTAAGTATTTTCAGAAAAATATCAACAGAGGCCTGTATGGAATATGCTATGACCCAAGCATAACAACTAAAGTAGGCACAGTGGGAAGAATATGTTTAGATAATTTAAAAGATAAATGGTTTCCAGCTTCACTCTTCCATATACCCTGTCAATCCAGAATTTGTTAAGTGCTTCCAATACAGATGATATATTTAGGAAATGATGTAGCTCAGCAATAGAAGACCAATGAAGCCCAAGCCATAAAACCACTAGGGAAGAGGACTCAGCTATATGCTATGAATAATATTTACATTCAATCAGAACATCAAGTACAGATTACATTTCTCTCCTACCAAGAATGTGCCACCTTTTGCTTAAGCAATCACTGTGCCATCATGACTTTTAAGTGATAATAACAACTCAGTCTCCGACAAATAATCTATGGAAGATACAGGCCCTGTAGTTTTTTTTACATTGACAGAACAGAGAGCAAGATTATCTCCTCTTAGAATTTCCAAGCTCATTTAATCATCTAGCTATAATAGCGCACAGCTTTTAAAGAGAGCCAACCCTGTTTCCACAAATTTGATGATAGCTATTTTGTTAAAGGCACTTACAAGTCCTTAAAAACTGCAAGTAGTTCATACTGGACCAATATCCTGGCCCCATTAAAGCAACATGAGAGTTTTGCCGCTAACTGCAAAAGCAAAGCAGGAGTTGAAGAAAAATGACTCAAGTGATGCAAAGAACAGCAAGGGACAGAGGGTAAAAAATAGGTGTGAAATACACAGACTTGTCAGTGCTCAGGGCAAATCCAGGACTAGTTCCTTAACTGGCACCCACTGCGCTGGACATGCTTGCAGAACCAGGTGGTATTCACTGTCAAACTACATGGATTTTACCCCCAGAATTACACATCATGTACAGAGCTAGTTCATTTCTGAAGGGATGCAGCAACAGCCTATAGCTAACGCAAACCAACAGATCCTCTGGGATGCAGGAGAAAATGATGTCTCATGCTGATGATCTATTAGATGAAGAATTCCATAGAATAGCCCAGGTTGGAAGAGACCTCGAAAGATCATCTGGTCCAACTTTCGATTTCTCTGATAGAATTTATCCCATCTATTATGAAAAAAATACAAAATAATTTTAATTTCTATAGGACACCAGGGGGTAGATCTGCATACTGGAGAGCACCACCGGAACTCTCTGATCTATAAGTGGTGGAACAGGAGATAAAATCTTTTATATTATTACAAAATAGCAGTTCTTGCTTAGAGTTTATCAATGCTAACACACATTGCTCACAGTACTTATAGAATATTGCCTTAAAAACCTCAGATTTGAAACAAGCTATTGGTTTCTGATATTTTAAATTCTTCCTAAGCTAATGTTAAAATTTGCAGGAAAGGTACTCCCTAAGCCTTCTTCCTTCCTTCTCCCCCAAATGCCTATGGTCAGTTCATAACTTCCCCTTTGTATTGTTTGACTGCAAGACAAAAAGGGGACCTGTCATCTTCTTTGTAGCTATTTATGTCTCAATGTCAAATCCCTAAGTGACCTCAACTTGCTTCAAAATTCTCTGTTCTCTTCAAAATGCCTCTACTTGCTCATCCTAATACTCTTTCCAAGTGAAAAATAGAAACATTATAAAGGCAAGTCTCATGATATGACCGTACCCAACATGCCACCATAGAATTCGAAAGGCAGAAGTAAGTTTTGTGCAGAGGTGATGACACCTTTGTTAGCAGTGAGCTATAGCTAAAATAACCACAGTTAGGAACTGCTGCATTAACAGCAGATGTTATTCCGATGGGAGATAAGCTTCAAGTTCTGCACTAATGCTGCTTAGCTTGGATTTAGGGATGCTGACCCCTCTTCTGCAACCTGAATTTCAATGCACGTTGTTCACAGTCTTTATGCACAGTTAAACGGACACACAGTTTAACCAGTTAACCCACTGGCAATAGTGAAAAACCTGTTCGTTTAAGCTAGATACACATTAATAGAACTAAGAACTTTTGTGACATACCATCTGAAAACTTCTTATCGAAATCCCTTGCTTTTTGTTTCCTGTATTAGAAAGAGAAAATAGATAGCCGTCAATCTAATCAGTAGAAATTGTGGAGAATTCCCTAAAAGCATGATTTCACTGAGGGTATTCATATGTGCTTATATGGTATTAAAATAGATTCATTACCGGTCTCCAGCAAAGCATAGTTCAGATTGTTTCTTGGCTTTCATATGTAAAGTAACTCATTTTTATGTGTTTACAGTGCAAAACAACGTAATTATAGTTTTAGACCATTTACTTCTTGAATTGAATAAAAGGAGAATTTCAGTAAAATATTCAAATTTAAGCTATTTTTTCTTTGAAGAAATATTATGGATTTTCTTTTGAAGAAGTGTTATGAACTTTCTATATAATCTCTTATTACTGTTCTAAAGGATTCTACATAGATGTTTCAGAGAATTAGACAGGGATGCTTCAAAGATGATCTGTCTTGATTTAGCCTGTTTTGTGTATATCTATCAAAATATTCAAGCCATGAGAGAGTCAGAAAGCCCATGAGGCATCATCAGATAAGAACACAGCTCCTATTAATTTTTCTGTCTCTCGCAGTGCTGAGAAGTGAAACATAGTGCCAATTCCTGAATAGAAAATATAGTTTAGTTTTATGAACTCTATCTTAATACTGTCTTTGTAGCTGCTGAAATAATACTGCTGCAGACTCCAACAATTGGAGAAGGTAGAACACAAAGAGGAGAGGTAAAAGTTCAGACCTGAAAGATGGATGAGGGATAATGAGAGAAAGGATAATCAAACAGTTATGAGGGGGTTGAAGGGGTGATCCATGGTGTTTTGAAGCACATTGGTGTTTCTCCTTCACTTCCTGTTTTGTTAGCTGGATATTCAGATAAAATCACAGGAAGAGCACTTCTAAAAACTGCAGCAATGGGTTAAACCCAAGGAATCTAAAGAGCACGGAAAGAAATCTAGTAACAAAGGAGCAAGAGGAGCAAGACTCCTGTGCAAGGGGTGAGAGCACATCAAACATGTCAACTTCTGCCAACCCCTAGGAGAGAACTTTTCAATTAAATCTTGAAGTAAACTAGAAGGTAGAAGAGGCGTTTGAGAAAACATTGTTTGTTTGTAAAAAGCATAGCTGGTTTATAAATCTCCACGTGCAATTCAAACGAGATACTGATAAAGAAAAATATCCATAGATAGAAAGAAGATCCCTGTTTGGTGAGCCCGCTTGTATCTTTGAAAACAGTAATTCTTACAACATTTTTTAAAACCCAGTCTCTGGTGACCCTGACATAAAATTTGTATTGAAAGATTACAGAAAACATCACAGAAGCTTAAAAAAAAAAAAAAAAAAAAGGACAGAAAAGAAACAAACATCAGAGTCTGAAAAGTGCACAAAATGCATTATTTTCCCCCAAGACCCATGTTTCTGTACAGCTCAACTATCACTGTGTTCATTACCTTCTTGCACCATTCTTGCACTTTGCCTCTGTATGATGCCTTGTCCCAAGAATCTTACTAACCAAAAGCTGAGAGATACCTCCTTGGAATGCAGACACACATATGTGATGAGAAAGTCTCATGTATTAGGATAAGTTTCATATTCAGAACTGGTTTGTTAGTTTCAGTCTTGAGTATCATTCCAGAAATCCAGCTTTTAGCCTGATACTATTAGCTACTCAAGACACCTAAAAAGGAGCTGATCATTTAAAGTCTATGGAGAAATCTGATTTAAATTAATATAAACAAAGGTGGTATTAGTGCCGCAGCTCTATGGTTTTTGTTTCTCTTAATCTCTAAATTGTAATGATTTCTATTGATAAAACTTTTTGAATAGAAAAATATATAAGAAAAGTGTTATACTAAGCGAAACCCTTCTAAGGCATTGTTTTGATATCTGTTGAGTACGAAAGGGGTTATCTTTATGTACTCCTTGACATATCTTAGATAAGACTGAAAATGTTCTCTGATATGTGGTCAGTAATCCCCACTATTTCTACATTCACGAACTGTCTGCCTCCTGACTCAGCATTTCAGGACCCCCATTTTCAGTAAATACATCAGTTAATGAATTGAGATATCAGACACATTGTTCTGAAAACCTAGAAGCCAATGAACTGTACAGGGATGCAAACAAGTACAAAAGACCTTTAATGCCACATAAAAAAAACACATTGCCTCTTCTTGAGGTGATATCTTCTTGTATACTCACATAGGATTTCAACATCCCAGAACTGGAAAAGGATGTCCTTGCTGGCAGAGTTTAGACCTCATTCCATTTGTGGGAATCATTTACTCTGAATACAGGAACAGTCATAATCCAAGTTCAGAGGGTGAGTTGGCTGAAGATCCCAGGTTTTCTCCCCCCAAACCAGCACTGTGTTAGAGCAGAATGATTTTGTATTTCATACATACAAAACAAATTTGTGTTGCAGATTATGAATGGTGTTAAAACATTGTGTACGTGCAGCTGCAGACGTAATCTGAAGCAGAGGAACAGTTATAACTAGAAGTGTCTGAGTGATGCAGACTTCATAGAATATTCCCTACTGCTTATGATTTTGGTAGGTGAAGGGGAAGAAAATTGCTCACCAGGTAGCAACATCAGCAACACAGTCTAATTTTCTATCAGGCTGAAAAATAGATCAGGAACAGTGAACTAGATGGTTATGTTTTAATTTCATCATCAAAGCAACAAGTGAGTAAAATTACCCATCACAAAAGTGGTGGTTTGAGAGCACAGATTTTACTAAGACTGAATGTGCCTGTACAGATGGATACAGAGTTGTGTGACAGCTTCGTTCATGTGCTGACCTGTCTGATGTAAGGGAAGCCAGGTCCACAAGCTGCCTCGCTCTGTTAGCCCAGTGCAAGCTAAAGAGCCTGGCTGGTTCCTTCTGTGTGCACAGCCACTAGCTCATGTGCAGCAAGACACCCTTTGGCCTTGTTAAACCTCATACTATTGGCCTTGACCCATTGATCCAACCTGTCCAGATCCCTCTGCAGAGCCTTCCTACCCTCAAGCAGATCAACATTCCCACTCAATTTGGTGTTGTCTGCAGACTAGCTGAGGAAGTACTCAATTCCCTCATCTACATCATTGATAAAGATACTGAACAAGACCAGCCGCAAAACCGAGCCCTGGGGGACACCACCGGTGACCGGTCACCAACTGGGTTTAATTCTGTTTACTACAACTCTCTGGGCCTGCCAAGACAGACAGTTTGCAACCCAGCAAAGAGTAGGGACATCAGTGAGTGGGAAGTCCAAACAGCATCTGAGCGTGGAGAAATTCTGGATGCTTAAGAGGAAGGTAGGGAGAATTAAAGCTATAATTCTAAATATTTGGGAGAGGGAAGACATTAGGGTATGCTTAGATGACTAAACAGAAGATTTAGGAATTAAACACACTCTGAATAGTGAAAAAAAGCTATGCCAGAATCTAATCAAATAAAGCAGCAGATTAAGAATCTATGGGAAAACAGTATTTCCCCAGAGCTTTCTACTGACAGCAGCTCCATTTCCCCTTTCTCACCAAGTAAATAAAAAAAATAAATAAAAAAAAAATGTGGAAAAGTACAAAGAGAAATGGGATGATCCTTAATACTCTGGTAACAAGACTTCTCAGACCAGTGTAATTTTTCTATTCTCCCGTGACATTTTAAATAAGATTTATGTGCTGGTAGATGTTTCAAATTTTAAATGATGACCCACACAGTATAATATGTCAGAAGAGCATTTCTCTGTCGACATTCTTTGGAATGAGAAATGTGCTAGACAGCATGTACTACTAAATGTTAATAGCTCTAAAACTACACAAATTGTAAATTTATTGAATTGTGTTAATAATGAATTCTTAAACTATTCACAGGATTCCGGATTAGTTGTAACCTGATCAGAATTAAAGGTGCCCATAATCCTCTGAACCGACAGACCACAGCCAGATGATCCTGCTAAGGAGAAGAAGCCAGTGCCTACCTGAGGAGTAGACTGGTTTGGGGCATTTTATTAGATTAAAGGAGAGAGCAGTGCTTGAGATTACATACTGATCTCATGTCATGATATAAAAGTTACACTTACATTTAGAAAAAAAAATGCAAGTTTCTAACTCTAACAGCTGCAAAGAGAAGCATAGTGAAGAAAAGGTAATAAACATTCACAGCTACAAGAAGCTTAATCAAGTGTTTGAGGTGTCAGCTGCTGGCTGTAGGTCAGGATGGGGCTGTCTCCAAGGCAAATGCCTTAAGAAAGGTGTGGAGGTCCATAAATCTAACACCAGCAAAGACTGAGGTGAATGGCCCAGAGGAATATGGTAACCAACCTGGTCCATTCCTTCCCATGCACAGCATGAAATGTGTGCTGCTTCTCTGGGAACAGACACGGCTGGGCTCAGAAGGGTATGTGACTTCTCTTGTTTCAAGTCTGGATGTGGCCTTCTTCTAAAAGCTTGTAAATGCAAAAAAAATAACCAGAAACTCAGAAGAAAGAAAATATATTACATTTCTGTGTTTCAGAGTGTTGATTTCTCACCCTGGTTTTAAGAGACCATCAAGTATCTTCTCTGTTTGTGAACTGCTGTTTTCACTAGCTTATAGAGTCATTTTATTACCTTCAGAATGACAATGAAGCTCTTCACCTACAGATATCTAGTAGTTCCCTATAAAATGCAGTTCAGGTGAGAGAAGAGATCAGAATTTGCTGTGCCTTAACAATGCCATGATGACACATTGGCAAGTATCAACCAGAGACTAGTTCTGATGATCCTGATTGATGAGCTTAGTGCAAGTGGCACAAAATACCTGAAACACCGGACTGACCAAAGACTGGAGGGTTCTCATGTTGGGGAACTCCTGCACCACACAGATGGGAAGTATCCTGGTGTTGAGTTGGATGAGGGATGTTAAAATTCTGTCTCAGAAATTTGCCCTCTGTCACCCTTATTCTAATATTCCCCAGACAGAGGGAAAACGGAGGAATCTATCTTCTCAAGGGCCTCATCCATCCCAGCATTACCTTGTGCTAACAGTGGTGTAACTCCATCCACACGAATGGAACTCCTGCCATGCACAGCTGGAACAAAGCAGCAGGTTCTCAGTCTCTTATCTACCTCTGTGAAAAATAAACTCAGTCGTTCCACTGCTGCACGTTTCCCAGTTAGTATAGGCAGAAATACTGATAGGTGGTGAAAATGCATTTTTGTGCCATCATATAACCCCGAGCACTTTGCCTTGTCATTTTTTTGTTATTTTCATCTAGTCCAATATGTAATCATACTCTGGCATCACAGGGAAAACCAGATTCACGCAATCACAGTTCTGCATTGATAATGGGTTATACATTTGAAGATATTGATCGACTGCAAAGAAAATAAATTGAAGTAAAACAGGATTTGAGAAAGCTGCTGACTACAGACAACTGAGTCTGCAATCTTTTGGTATACTTTTTTTGTTTTAGCTTATTTAGATAGCTGGAAGACTGCGGAAAGAAATTTTCAGTTATTCCAGAAAAAAAAATAAAATCTCTTGTATTCTAACCCAAACTAAATTGCACAGTATCACTCTAAGGAAAAATCTGAAATCATGAAAGCTGAGAGGACACTGGTTGCCATAACTGAATGATGCCAACATCTGATGAAGTTTAGTGGCCTCTACAGAGTGGTTGACGGACCTTTGTAAGTTTATATCATATTGAACAATCAACCAAAATGTGTCACTACTCTTCATTGGCAGTATTATTTGAGATGTAAAAATGGCTTTATTATAGATACACTCCAATATGCTCCTCTTTACAGGGAAGGCTGAAGCTTATCTGCAGGATTAATATATCACCTCTATCATCTGATAAAGAAATAAAAGATTTCCCTTTCTCAGGTAGTTCACCTGATCCCCTTACTAAAATTTAGTTAGGAGGAAAAGCGATTTAATTATGACAGAGTGGAAGGAGCTCAAAGCTATAATCAGGGCTCATTTTGGAAATTTGTCAGAGAGGTCATTCAGCCTTTTACTGTCATTCCTGTTGATTTCTGGTCTGTGAAGCAAATTTTCTAAAGGCAGTAATGATCATCTATTACTGATCATTTTCTGTGGGGATATTTCTTTCATCTTTCATTCGTTCCTTTGACTTCTCCTCTTGTCTCATGCTCTTTTTGCCAATATCCTCCTTGTTTCCCCACCTCTTTTCTTCCATTTTATGTACCTCATCACTCATCAGCCTTATTTTGGACAATAAAGTCCATGTGTTCACCTGCTGCTCTTCTAAAAACCATGTATTCTACCTACTGATGTCCATAGCTTGATCCAGTACCATTGTAAAACTCAAACCCATTACATTTCAAGGGTGATAAAAACTCATCAGCCACCAGCAGAACGACACTGTTTATCAGCCAAATAAACACAACTTTGCATGTCAGGATTTGCTTTGATCTAGTCGATGCTCTAACTTTCATTTTGACCTTTGCCAAACATCTTCATTTCTTTCCTTGCTAACTATGGCTAATTTCTGCATCAATAGGAGTTTTCAGAAAGTGATTAATATTTATATTTAAAAAGAAGAGGTACATCCTGCATGGGGTTAACCCTAGAAGCAAGTGAGGGGTTTTTTTGCTCAGGGTCCAATATATTCCGTTTCCTATGGAGTGAGTGTGCCAGAACTGGTTAAAAATAGCTTCTTCCATTCATTAGAGTCAGCAGATGGCCATTAATCTTCCTGAAAGTATTGATTCAAACTACTCGTCTCCGCTTTTAAGGCCCTTCACAGACTACCCTCTCCCCATCTATCATCCCTCCTTACACAACTGCAAAGGTGGCTGGCTTCGTAACAAGTGGGTGACAGTTACAAACCAGCAGTCTCTCCTACATGCTGCTCCTCACGTCTGGAGGGAGCTGTACACAGCATTAACAAAGCTTTTCCATTTGTCTCCTTTAAATGCTTTCCTAAAACTTTCCTTTGCCATAAGGACTACAAAAGCATTCCATAGTTATATGCTGGAGTGATGGGACTAGAGTCTCTCTAGGACGTGATCTTTCCAAGGACCATCTTCACATTGTTGATGTCTCCATCTCTGATATCCATCTGTCCCAAACTGCAGTGTCTCATCTTACTCCTAGACTGCAAGAGCCTCTGTGTTACACACTGTCTGGCAGAACATTTCCCAGCACACTATGCCAAGATAGGCAGTTAATAAGAAGCAAATATTAGCTCAGGTGGTCAAGAACTGTAGAGTGCACCACGGAAAGGTGCACAGTGCCAAAACCTCATGGACTAGCGTAAGCCAAAATTAATAAACCAGCATGGCAAGTGTTTTTGCCTGGCTGCAGTGTAACCCTTCTAAAACTGAAGACAGACCTTCACTGGAGACTTACTACCTTAGGATCAATTTAAAGCCAGCATAAATATATTTCATCTAGTTCATGAACTACCACCCTGTAAATTTAGGGATTTCTGTTCCCTGTTCATCACCCATAGCAGGTTGCACCACCTCATTTCTATGCCAGCCAGAACAAACGCGCCCTTAGCACATAGGATAGATTAATTCTTTTACTTCTGAAGTCGATGTTCTGTTGTTTCCTCATAAGCTAAATGTTCACCGTGGTTCCTTTAAACTCTACACCAGCAAATTTGGCTAATATACGTCTTCCTTCTGCTCTAGTTTCAAGATCTTCCCAAAGCCATGTGGATTTTGCGGGAAGAAATACTGAAAATGTTAGAGGCTCTCACCAGGAAGACATTTTAAAGACATCAAGAAGCACATATTCCCTTCTTTCCCAAACCCAAATTCCAAGACAAGAATCTACATTCTTTTTGGAAAGAAACCCCACACTCATCAACACTCCATCCCTTACAATGAAAAGGAAGATATCCCAAGCTCACGCATTGTCAGCAAAAAACCCCAGTATGGAGTCCTCATCACCTAACAAACACACTTTTCTTGAAAAAAGAAGTGATATACACACTTTCCTTCTGCACGAGGAGCCTGACCCAGGAGCCACAACTGTCAGTGTGACAACCCACACCCCTCTTCATTTTAAACAGCACAAACCAGGTGCAACACGGATGCCTCCTTCTCATCGTGACACAAATACAAGTTCACTCTTTGTAAGGACACATGCTGTTCAGCAAACTCATTCCAAGTACAGCTATTCTCCCAGGAAGTGGCCCGGTAGGGCCACAGTCTTGAAGCCTAAACCATCCCAAGATTTCCCAGCAGAGCAGCAAAGAGCATCTCCTTTGGCAGCACACCTCACCTCCCCTTTCCATGTAATGGGTTCTTCCCTTGATAGAGCTCCCTGGAGTGCTAGCTTCCCAGCAGGATCTGCTCCCCAAACACAGCTTCCAGCACAGACCACACCAGCCAGAAAGGAGTACAACACAGCGATGGACCACATGGGACTTCCAAAAACCAGCAGTGGGATGCATCAGAAAGACGTTTGTGCTAATATGCCGTGCTTTACTGGTGTGCAGTGCGAGCTGGTCGAAGGTGGAGGATTTAAATGTGGGCCTTGTCCCACTGGATACAGCGGTGATGGAATTACATGTGAAGGTAAGAGAAAATCCTCTTTCAAATTCCTTTATAACTTCAAATCTAATAACTCTCCACAGTAAAAAAGTGAATTCTGATGATAAATTCGGAGATTTTTCTAGCTGGGATCAATCTGGTTTTCAAAGCCAATTATATTTCGAAATAATAGACAAACACTCTGCAACTTTGCAAAAGCTCTTTCTGCTTACAAAAATGACATATTTATTTGGTATCTAATCTGCTGAAAGCAGGGACAGATTGTGATCTTGCTTACCCTTGCTTAAGGCCAGATTCATTCTACTAAAGTCATTACATTTGAAAACATACAAAACTTCTGTGGGAAAGAGTAAAATTGACTGCATTCCTCTACACAACACATAGACTAGGAAAAACTAATTGTTCTACTACCTTAAAAATTGCTTTTAAATACCTACCTAATATCTTAAGCACAAAACTGAACATGTCATCTGAAACGTATAGCACCAGAAGGGTTTTCACAATATATTGAGTTATTTATTAGGCAGCTTGGATTATCTCCATAAAACAATAGTATTATGCACATTGTTGGAACAATGAATTCCCTGACTTCACTATAATTAATTACACCTTTTGTTGAAATCCTTCTGATAAGTTGATATCTTAATTGGCCTTTCACTACACAAAGCAAAAGTATTTGCATCATCTATTTCATTCTCTTTCACATGAGGTTTCTCATGCTCTGTGCACAGAGCAGGGTGACGTGGGGGGGGTCTCAGCCACGATAACACTGTGGAGGACCTTGCAGGGTTTCCTTGCTGTGAGCAAGGCTCCGTGGTGGTGTAAAGCCCCCAGCAACACTGCAGCCCTCTGAGCTCAGAGCAGTGCTGGAGATAATGTGTAAGGAAAGGTTACTATAATCTCGGGTGCCATCATTTTTGCCTGTTTGCACACTTCTGAAATGCCCCTTCTAAAGCACTTAAGGTTACTTGGCACAGAAGACCCTGTCCTTGACCTCTGCTTTATACCTGGGATTGGAAAAGGACCAAGAAGCTCCTAGAACTCAGGAGCCCAAAGCAAGTTTGAATGGCTTCCTCACAAAGACTAGGCCCATGTGCGCTGGAATATTTATGAATATGGGCATGCAGCTGCTTTGTGTATGTTTAGTATGCCCCTCTGTATAGTCCTTATAACATAAATCTACCTCTGCCTTTTACTGTCTCACAAGATGAGATGTTTTCTTCAATTACCAGTATTACTGAAAATCTCTCTGGAGAGTCCTTAGGATGAAATATGTTACTACTAACATCATTCTCTGTCTCGGGGCTTGATGACACGATACACAAACATCCTTTATTTGTCTCCTGTCACTTACTGTGTCACCTGACTCAGTAATAAGTCCATCTGCTCCCTGCTTCTGTTTCATCCCGAGCCCCTTGGCACACCTGTGAGCAGTACCCTGGAGAGTGGCCAGAAGGGTGAAGAGCACCCATTGTACCTCCAGCCATTGATGTCTCTTCCCATGTCAGATGCAGCTGATCCCTCATGACAGATGAAGTTGAAAGATGAAGGATAATTCCTTGGATTAAGGCCTGTCATAACCTCTGCTATCAGCACCTTACAATGCCGCCACGGTTGTACTGACTTCCCTCAAAACAGTAGAACCCTCAAAGAACAGGAGGCAGCAAAATTAAGCAAGTGATCAAAGCTTAGCTGAGACCAACATTTGTGAAATCTCCAGGCTTTGATGGGACATCCGTGGCAAGCGAGCAAAAATGTCAACAGGCTCAGACACTATTGATAGTTATCACCATCCTATACGATATCAAAATCAACCGAGAGAAAAGAAACAGCCCATCGGTAGCAAGTTTTAATACCTGTGGAGCTTGAGGAGATGTGACCTTTGTTTAATAAGAGTGTCTGAAAATACTCTCAGATAATAAATACTTTACCAAGTGATATTTATCTTGTGACAGAATGTAAATTCTTTTTTCCAGTTATGCAGATTCAAAATCGGTCTTGGAGGACTAAGAGGGAAAAAATAAGCAGCAACCTAAAAAACGAATTTCTCTTCTAAAATAAATAATACCACATTTTATATCTGTAATATTCTTATCCCTTTAGACAAGCCCCTCAGTGTCCCTGTTAGGATTTAGCTGGAAGTCCTCTCCCTCTACTCTGTCTTCCTACTTTGGGAATCACAGACTCAGAGGAGTCAGGCTGGAAGAGTCCGCTGGGAATCATCAGATCTAACTTCCTACCTTCATTTGGAAGAACATAGCCAGATGTCAGTGTCTGTGGATTATATTCAGGTATCTAATCTTGAGATACGTGCAGATGCTCTGAGCAACTTCCTTTTAAATCCCTCCCTTCATTACAGACAACTCTGTCATCTGTAAAAAGTAGGACCTTGCTTTTGCCCATCTTGCTTTGGCATAATAAGTATTACAGAGTCTTAAATCTTTTTTTTCTGGCAGCAGCTACTTATTCTGCACATGAGGTGAGATGAAGTAGTTCCTCAAGGCTCTACTCATCACTCCCATGCCCTTTTCTACATCTGGCCAGGTTCTCAGCTTGTAGAGCTCTGTCATCTCCCTGCACAAAGGCAGTATCACCATTTCTTAGTGGCCTAAGTTTAAGACTAGTCTGCTGAACAGGAAAGGCTTCAAAAACTTCATTTCAGAGTAGACTTTTGGAGATAGCCAGAATCATCTACACAACAGTGAAGAATAAGCAGGGGAGATAAGGCCTACCGTAGTCCACTGGATTCTCCTGCAACGTTCCCTTGCAGAAGATGCTCACTGACATTCATGAAGCGAACTTAGCCAGTTATTCCCCTGTTAATGAGGGAGGTTGCTAAATACCTTATTTCCCCTCTGAGTGCCCTTTTCATGCATAGATACCATAAACCCAATGCATTACTATGGTAATAGTAGTTTTATGGGTCAGTACCTATCACCTGCCAAAGCACGCTGCAGAACTATCACAACACTTAACAGAGCTTTAAATGTTTCAGCTCAGTATACCAATCAAATAAAAATACTAGTACTTTAACAATGCATAACTAGTCCAAACAGGATTGCCTTCAAAATGTTTCTGCTATTTTGTTTAGCGTATTACAAAGGGCACAAGTAACTCATCCCTTCGTAATTTTTGAGGCTAACACTCTGAAATATTCATCAGTGTTGGTAGGCACCTCAGAGCAATTACTCGTCATCCCACCTCTGTTCCCCACTCCACAACAGGGATGCTGTATCCACTGGATAAGGAAACAAACTCTCTTTTCGCTGCACTCGCTTCACTCACCGGGGCCTGTGCACATAGCGCTGTCTGAGAGCAGCTGTTGTACTATTTCTTGAGTGCCCTGAGGTGGAACATGTCCTTTCCATTCAATAACACTGTTGAAGTTAACAAAAATTCTGCTCCGGGCATCGTTGCTGTGCTTCTTTCTGAGACACCTAGACCTGAAGAATGTAGAAAGATAACAATTGAAGTTAAATCTCTGGGTCATCCTTGTTTTTATTTCTCTAGCGCCAAGTTCATTCGATAGGGAGAGTCTGGTTACTAAAAGTGGATGATTAAAAAGTCAAAGACTCAGTTCTGTAGAATACAGACAATTATTTAAAGCTGTTTTGGATTATGTGACAGTTAAGGGCTAGCATCTTTCTAGTTTTTGAGTCGTCATGAAAGTTCCTCAGAATTCTTGTGGAAATCATACTACTTTAGAAATATTTTCTTTAAAATGTTAAGTCAGTAAAACTCTGGGATATTTTATAGGATTTGCACAGTATTTTCTAAGGAAAGGGGAAGTCTAGAAAGGTAGTAGTCATGCTTTCTACTTAAGAGCTAAAACATCAGCATTGCCTTGACATTACAAAACCGCTGTTCAAATAATTTTCAGACTAACAGGGAAGTTGGGAGTAGTTGGGAAAGTATTATGACATCAGGATGAACAGCTTGATCGAGTGAAGCAAAAAAAAATCAGGTAGCTGACATTTGTCTGTTTTGACATTTTTATACCCAAAAAGCTCAATCATATTAGGCCAAAAGTTCTTCCCCTACCTCCAATAGCTACCAACAGCAGATGTCTGGCAGTATACGGGAAAGATACAGGGATACTGTCCAGAATAGTCTCTCAGCAATTATGGATCATGTGCTTCAAAAAGCCAAGGTGATACCTTTGTAGAGTACTCTGTTCAACCTTTTCAGACAGTGCCTGGTTTTGCAGTTTTCTATCCTAACTCCCCAAGTCTTGTCTTTCCAAAAACCTATCTATTCACTTGTTCTTCGTACAAAAGCTCTTCTATAACTTTGGTTATCCCTGTCACCTTTTTCTGCATGTTTTCCACTCTTGCTTTCTGAGCTGGGGGACCAGACCTGAACATGGTATTTAAGATGCAGCTCACCATGGACACAGACCATAATAAAGTCTGGCATTTTGTGCTCTGCTCATTTCTTAAAAATTCCTAACGTTCTATTTGCTTTTTTGACTGCAGATGAGCGCTCAGCTGACGTTTCACCAAACAAAATCCATTAGTACAACCTACCCAGCACTGTTGTCTGCATTTGTATTCCCAATATATTCAATCAAGTCAATCTTGTTAATTTTCTCTTTGCTGTGATGGGTATTTATTTCATGACTGGGCTCCGGACCGCTGGACTATTTAAATATGCATATGAGTTATTTTAATTGCACTAATACATGCTTTAACTCTATGCTTTATTTCCTTTGTCTGTGTATCTTACATGCAAAAGAAAAGCCTTCAGTCCACAACTTTTCAACAAGAAAACCTGGTCCCTTTTTTCATTTTTTTCCCACCCTTGGGCTGCACATATTCAAACTTCATCTGTACATTTAGGAAATCAGGTCGATGCATCTTTGAAAGAAAATGAATAATGCAGAATGATTGCATGAAACAAGGCAGACTACGCTCCTTCCAGTACGGTCTGTCCTGACCTGACTGTTTTTCACATTTTTGAATGGAGCTGCAGGTAACGCTCTCCCACCTCTCAGCCTGGATTTAATGGCACGTGCCCAGGACCTCACGTTCTGGGTGGCACAGGGAGTTTACTCACTGTTGAGATCCTAAGCCATAACTCTATCCTGGAAGTCATTTGCTGATTAGGCTATCAAAAAAACCAGAGGAAACAACACAGCATCTGGTATTCCTGAGTGCCCCCAAAGTTATCATAGAGAAACTTATAAAAAGTGCATGATCTCATTTTAATGGAAAAAAAGAAGTTTTGGGATATTTCCCAAAAAGCCCTTTCAAAGAAAACAATAATGGACTTCTCCATTTTCACCTCCAGATTTTAAATTATAAACATAAACATACGTACATTTGACAGCAAGATTGACCATTTGCAGCAATGTTTCCCTCTTTACTGTTATTTTATACCATCCAAAACCGCTTAGTATAAAAACACTGCAATACCTTTGTACAATTTACAAATGTTTGTGGAAAAAAAATATTCATTCCAGAAGATGAAAGATAGAAGTTTTGGAAAAGAATCTGACACAAACAGTATATTTCTATTATGGAAGGAAATGTCTTTGAGGTGAATATTACTCTCACTCTCAGACTGTAGCTAGTGTTCAGTTTCTATCCTTTGCTATTCACCAGTAATAGAATGGTTTCAAACATTTTGCTATTAAATGTCACCATAAGAGCTAAATGTTTTAATATCCAAAATACCATGTTCTTTGCTGACAGTTCAGACGCATCTCAGAACGTGTAAAGGCCAGATGAAAAGTACTCTATTCAAATGGACACATTCACTTTAAGTGCTACATATGAAACACGCTGAAATAAAGCATAATACATTTGAATGTCACTGTGCTTGGCATAGCACTTAGGCACCTGAAGGCTTTATGCAACCATCGTTCTACAGGAAAGGCAATCACATTTCACCTACTTCCAAAAAAACTTGTACATTTTTCCCAGATTTTGTGTTTCCCTGTCTCCGTGCAGAGAATATTAACCAATTCTACCTACTGTTAATTTCTAATTGCAAAGAACTCTCTTTATAAACAAGTCCTGTACTTATCCAGGCCCAGGAGAATGAGGATGGTTCATATGGACGTGGGTGCAATGACCCCAAGCTGCTGGAGCCTCTGACCTGTTCCAACAGCTAGTACTGGTGGCTGAATTAGAAAAACTTTGGGAAAGTTTAACACTAACTGCTTAAATGGGTCTAAATAAAATCTATTTAGTTATCCAGACAATGTCAATTTATTTCTTTTTTAATTCTTCTTTTCTCACAGATGTACATTTCAAGTTTCATGCTGAAAAGCAAATCTCTAAACCTTATAGCCCATCAAATGAAAACTAAATTTAGCTTAATGACGTTCTCAGCACGTATAGTATGAATCTGAACTATATCTAGCAACTTTTTTGTTCTCAGGCACGTCAAATCCTGAAGTTATTTTAATGCAGCATTGAAAATGTCACCGTTAAAACCATCCAATAATATGAAATGTAAATACGGAAGTACCTGAAGACAAGATCTAATTCTAAATATATTTCTTTAATATTCTTTGTGTCAAAAAGGTTTATTTAAAGGTACCTTCTTGGACCTTATCTTTTTAGCTACAATTGGAAAATGCGTGGTGGCTTTTTTTGCATGGCAAAGTTCATATGCAATGGCTTTATCTGAAGGCTTGGTGAAAATCACAAGAGGTGAGGAGGCCTTCAGCACATGAACTTCATTTAAATTATGTGGTGCAACAAGTATTCGTCCTTCATTTAGCTTTCCAATTACACAGTCCATTTTCCAGGTTTAAGAAAAAAATGTGGTACATTAGGGTTTTTTTTCCCCTTGTAACAATACTTAAAATGAATGATGCTTTGTTTCAGATCTCTTTAGCTTCATTTTGCATTTTCCTTGGAATAACCTTGCTTAGCTTCATATCCATTATAAAAGACAAAACTCTGCCAGTAAAGTGTGCCAAAGCACAACATTTTTCTCTGTATTCACTTCCCCAGTGCAAGAAGAGGTATTTTTCATTCTGTTATGTGAAATGGCTTTTTATTTTTATTCTGAAGGCATGATAGCCAGCTGACACACATGCCTTACTCTGCTCCTGTACACAGCACTTCTTCGAGCAGGTGTCAGTGGTTGTCTTCTGCCTTCAATAGTCTTCTCTTCTTCTGCATCTAGCATACAAAACTACCACTTATTAGAGAGCTACAAATAGCAGTGGTCATGACATCAGATGTCAGGTATCTATCTACCTCAGATGTTATGTTTAAGAGTCCGAACCTTCCAGGCTCCCTGCACAATAAAGCCATTAGGCTCATAATAATCAACATTTAGAAACCAAACAAGTGCCTGCAGTAAACAGCCTGTTTAGGGGGCTGCAGGACTTCCCAGCTTTACACGATACACCCACTCATTCTCTTTCTTCCACAGAACGATGCCGCGTATTGCAATATGTCAAGAAATCATTATCTAACGCTGCTTGGTCTGCAGACCTCACACTGCTTATCAAACATTAAAATTGTTGCTTAAATGTTTGTCATTTTGCTGGCAAATTCCCACAGCTCTTCTATACAGAAGAAACACTTCATCTCTGCTTTAGTGTAACTTCTGACACCTGCTAAGGCTTACTGAACATCCACAGGGCAAATCTGTAGAGAGAGATGGGCAAGGTCTTTGCTGTGAACTATATTCATACTCGATCCATGTGTAGACTTCAAAACCACATACTGAAAAATGTGCATGCTCAGAAGTTAAATATCACTATGTTAAAATCATTTCCTTGCAGACATTATACAGCTACTCATTAGTGAGTGCTGTATTACTAATGTGATAGCTACTTTTATCCTGCGGTGTTTTCCTCGGTAGCCAAATTACTTGTTGGACTAATAAAACAGTATGGTAAGAGTAGCAACAAGGGCTGTGCTCAGAATCACACAGAATGTCATCATTGAACTGTATTTTTTTTCCTCATGTTCTATTCTTGCAGTGCAATGTGATCCACCATGTGAGCATGGAGGAACTTGTCTGTCTCAGAACACTTGTTCTTGTCCGTATGGATTTGTTGGGCCTCGATGTGAAACAAGTATGTATGAACTCATTCAGGTTTTTCTCCTCATTACATGTTTGAATTTGCAGAAAATTAGGAGACAAAAAAGACCTTTTTGGTTTTCTATATTTCCCCTTAAAATGATGATTGAATAAAGCAAGGAAAGTATCATATATTGAAGTAACACAGTAGTTAAACTATTTCAGAACGTGTATCTACCAGCAGTATAGTTGTCTTATGTAAAAATATGCACATCTGTATCAACATTTGCTATATAAAAGTGCTTCAGAAAAAACAAAAACCTACAAAAACAACAACAAAAACACACACACACACAAACAAACAAAAAAACCCCACAAAACAAAACACACAACAAGCAAACCCCTCCATGTTATTTACAGTAACATTTATGAAATTCAAGGTCGTGTGAGTGAACGCAGTAATATTAATTTTGAGAAGACAAAAAGACAACCATACCTATTAGGAGCCACATTACTGAGCAATACACATTACAAAAGTGGTTTGATCTATAGAACATCTGGGAAAAAAGTCAGCTTTCAAACCCTGCTATATTAGTTGAATGAGGAAAGAAATGCAGTTTCATTATTACAGTCCTCGCTGCTTATTTAAATATCACGTTGCCCTTGACAGGAATATAATGTTATCTCTGAACCAGAGTAGCTGGAATTCTTAAAAAGCAAAGAATTGTAGATGTAAGACTCCTAATAGAGAAAGAAAACTAAGAAAAGAGACAGATTCATCCCTCAGTTTACCTCTTGGACCAATACCATTAGTTATTTGCTGTACTAGAGCAACTTTGGGATCTGCACCAGTGTCGCTCGTAAGAGATTTTGATCCTTTGCATGTTTTCCAGTGGTGTGTAACAGACACTGTCACAACGGTGGGGTCTGTGTGTCACCAGATGAGTGCAAATGCAGAAATGGATGGAGCAGCCCTTCTTGCGAAACAGGTAAAGTGGTTAGAAATGACTGGTCTCTCATCTCTTTTGCTGCTTGATTCCCACCCCATGCGACTCCTGCAATTCAGTGGTCAAACTGGGAGTTGCTTAAAGAATTAAAACGTTAAGAACAGGAGGTCTAGCAAAGAGCAAAACCTCAGAAGGTTTTGAATTTATGTAAATATTCAGAAGTGTAGATGCTTATCTAAATCTCAGGGTCACATAGAGGAAACTCACAAACAAAACCTTTTTGCAGCTTTTTAAGCTTGTGTGATTCTGGACTTCATTCTTAGCATGCTCAAAACCGACAATAAAGCCATTTTCCCAATTCAGAAGTTACAGCCTTACTAGGTAGCTTCTGCAAATGAGAATATTTCTCACCGGGAGTTTGGAGATATGTTGATTTACAGTCTCAGCTGCCATGGACATAACCTGACTCTTTGTTGGTCTTGTTCATGGAGAGCTCAAAGCGTGAGTCCTGCCCCACACCCGCAGCGGCAAAGATAAGGGCAATGGAGCCATTTGCACTGCTCACAACCTCTGCAGCTTCCAGGCTTCATTGCTTTTAACCCTAAACATTTCACTCAAGGCATGATGGTGGGGCAGAAAGAAGGGTTTGGCTGTTGGTGATTTCTAATGCTATGCAGTCAATTCTGAACTTAAAAATACAGTTTATGGAGACGGGAATAGGAGGAGGCCAGTTTAAGTTAGGACAAGAACGCAAGCAAGCAAATGTGACTTCTGCTGCTAAGTTAGCAACTATGTACACACTTTCAGTACTGCAGGGTCTAAGGAAGAAAAGTGAACCTAGAAAGGTAAGCTATCAGAAACTGAGATTGACTACTGTGATTTTTGAGGTCTGGTTCTTGGATTCAGTTTTGCCATTCCGTAAGACGGCTTGTGACTGTGCCAGACAGAACAAAACCCAGTTTGCAAGGAGAATGTAACCATTCACATCTTAATGTTAAACATCCTGCTGCTGCAAGAATTCCCCCTGCTCCTCCTGCCTGCATCTCATACCCACAGAGTACCTGCAAAAGGCATCCACAGAAGCGTGTGTGCTCAGGGAAAAAACATCTCCACCCATCAGTACAAAATGACAACATGAGGATTGGAATTAAGTAGCTATTTCTAGTCAGGGCTCATAGTTTTGAACCCTGTTTTGAACAGATGCAGCTCAGACCTTCCTCTCAGAGCCTAAGCGCTAAAAGCTGGAGCATATATTTTTTCCTCCAAAGGCACAGCAACTACAGCACTCGCCTGGGACGAGGCATGCAAAATAGTGCAATATTAAAAGGCACAAAAACGAGGAGTACCTTAATCAGTGCCAACCCTCAAGGCTACAGAGGCAGTCTGCCTCTGCCATAGTGAATATTAAATGACTAACACAACTTCAGCCTACATTACCTTTCCTGGAAGGTGACAGATGTCATTTTAACCCCCATCTCCCAGAGATTTCTCTTCCTTTAAGTGTTGAAATGACAGACCTATTGAGGAAACATAAATTAACCTACCTAAGATCCACAGTAAATGACTGGGATTGCCAGTAGGTATTCTGGTTCCCACTAGCCCCTCTTTTTCTTGCTGGAGATTACTCTCCTTGAGTTCTGCAAATTTATTTTGGGGTGGATTTAAACAGGATTATTCCAACAGAAGAACAAGCAACAGCAGCAGAAGCAGTAATTTCCCACCAAGAATAACAGCAGCAGGATTTGTTTGTCTGCCAATACCTTCGGAGAAAGACCATTCAGCTCACCCCTCTGGCACTGTTTTGTGTGCACAACACAGAATATTTTGTGGATGCTGTTGGAGTTTCCTGCCTCAAGTGATATGATAGGAGTCTCTGGACGAACACAGACATAGAAACCAAAAAAAAAAAGGGATTTAGAAGACTTTATCAATGTAAATTTAAACACTGATAGAGTGTGGACATCTGCGAAGCAGCTAGGACAATGAGGTAACTAATCCAAATTCACCATTAGCAAGGAATGAAGTCCATTTTGACTTCATAAGTGATTGCTGCTTAGTCAGAAAAGCCTCTCATCTAGACTACAATTTCACTTCTTTTCTCTTTCCAAATTGACATTTTATTTCTCCCTTACTTCATTTGAATCAGTTTAGTGACCCTTAATTTATTTAAGCTTAAATGTATTTAATTTATTTAATGGGCTATTCTGTAAGATACTGAAAGACAAAGGGAATAGAAGGGAAAAGACTGTTTTAAAGTGTCACTCTGCTTTATAATGAAAACTTTATCAGATTCCTTATTCTTCACACACTTCCCAACTAAACTAATTTGCAATTCTAATACTTTCTTTTGCAACTGTCAGGTACTTGCTGCATAGAAATATGCAAGACAGCTTTTAATTCCTAATGCCTGTTATATCACCTACTGTAATAACAGATAAATAAAGAGGCAAAGGGAGCTCAGCCAGTGGCTTTGCTGGTGAGCCAATATGTTGTGGGAACTGACATTTAAATGAGGCAGAACAAACGGAGGGTTTGCAGTGCATACCTCGGCAGAAATGCCATGATGCTCTGCTGAACTCAGACAAAGCGGCAAACAGTTAATATCTCATCTCCAGGTTATCCAGGCTGTGTGCAGTGTGACTACATTTTACTACCTTGGGATCATGTTTGGTGAGGATAGTAGAGAGGAAGCAAATGAACTGCTCAAATCAGAGGAAAATATCAGAAATAAACTATTAAGTTATATCTTATTTCATCTCCCAAGCCATGCTAAACCACCACTGAAATGCTCCCACTGTGTCGACAATGAATAAATGCTGCCGCACAACTGACCACCAAGGATTGTGTGAAATTTATCACAATGTTACTAGAAATGTTTATTCTAATGACATGATCAGTAGCAAAAGAGTGTCTACTCTATAATTTTGAATTCTTTAAGAGATTCATAGAGTCATCTTATATTCACATACAGCTGTATGCAATCCTGTGTGCTTGAATGGAGGAATCTGTGTACGGCCAAATGTGTGTACGTGTCCTTATGGTTTCTATGGGCCACAGTGCCAGAGAGGTAAGAACGTTCTATTTATCATCTTGATAAAGGATCCAGGCTTAAAATATAAACAGCAGCTTATATCGCTACCTGCCTTCACATGAAGTATATCCAAAGACTTTCCTTGTCATAACTCCCTGTGTGCTCCTTTGATGTTACAGTCTGACATGAATCCGCATTATATTATCCTTAATGGTATCGTGAAGGAGTGAGCACTTATTTAGGATGGCATTAATGATTACAAAACAATTAATCTAAAATGCTCTGAAGTCAGTAATATCACTAATTAGCAACTATTCAATTAAAAGTTTAAGCATGGCTCTACTTGGTTCTTTTTGCTTATTCTATAGTGTGTACCATACCGTGTTTCGGAGCCAGATGACAATTTATCCTCAAATGGGGATCACAGTATCACTTAATTGGCCATCCCAGAGTGTAGTGGATGGGAGACTTGTATAGAACTTCTTCAGATCCCTGCTCAAAGCTCTGATCAAATACTGCTCTGCCTGCTATACAGCAGGACCTGAGTTTGAATCCCTGTCCTAAAGGGGAGAGCTCTAAACTGAGGCTAACAGCAACTTGGGCTTCTTGCACACTTTGTACTGAAAAATTGAAATGGATTAACACCTTAACTAGCCATTAGGTCAGGGAGAACAGACAGGAGAGAGGAACTTATGTTTAGGGCTCAAATAGCTGGAAAACTCCTGTGCTTATACCACTTACTTTTCAATTTTTAAGCATGGCTCTAATAACCGCTTCTGAATCTGGGAATATAAATACACTGTTATTACCAAACCTGGACTACTTCAGTACTAAAAGTTCTTTCCTCTTCCTCTCTCTGTTTCCCTGGAGTTCCTAGACGAATGCAATCCCAATGCGTATTTTTTGCAAGTGAATGATTCACACACAAAAGTCTAATTGCAAATGGAGCTTGCTGGAAGCATGTGATGCTGGGGGTGAAGGACAGAGTAAAAATAATACAGACTCTGTAATTTGATGATGTTTCTCTTGAGGCTGAACATAGAGGGTGATTTTCAACATGTAGGTGTTTTAGAATTGTTATCCTTAAGCGTTATGGTTTACAACTAAAACCTGAAAAAAAAAAATCTGCATTTGTGATAAACATCTGCATTTGTGGGAGACAGGAGTGGTATGGAGAGACAGGGGATGGATGCTGAAGAAAATCAAAGCCCTTCCTTCTGCTTCATTGAGGAAGGGGGAATAAATACCAGCAAAAACAAGTTAGCAAATACCAACCACTGATCTCTATTTCAAGGGCAGAAGCCCGTGAAGAAGCCCTTTAGCTAGAGAGTTACAAACCTAAGAGGTTCTCAGGAGTATTCCAATCACTTAACTGTAGGGATCCTTAGGTGCTAGGAGTCCTGTCCCACATTCCTGCCACAAAGGAGAAAGAATCGGGATCTCCAGCTGGACATCTGTCTGAATTGTCCTTTAGAGAGACACCTTCTCTACCCTGACTAAAGAAAAAAGTCTCTGCAGATTCATCTTCCAACACAGGCACCTAAATAAGAAGCCTATATTTAGGCAATGTTGATTCCCTGAGAGATTTTGGTGCACAAAATGTTTGCTTTCCTTTCACTAGCTGTTTGCATTCCCCCTTGTAAGAATGGTGGTCACTGTGTTCGAACCAATGTCTGCTCCTGTACCGAGGGCTACACTGGAAGAAGGTGTCAGAAAAGTAAGTTACAGACTTTCCTTTGCTTTCCAATGTTCTCTGACTCGTAAACCGTTTTTCTCCTTTTTTGTGCATGTTCCATAGTGGATTTAGTCTGGATTTATGCCATGATCTCCTATATTTCTGTCAGAGCACATATAGCACTATGTTATGTCTAAAACCAACTTGTTAATTAGAAGAGCATTAAGTCAAGTCAATGTTGGGAGTAGAACATTTTGCTAGAATCCTCTCTAAATATTTCATGCATTCAGAATGAGTAACACTCGTATTTGGAGATGAATTAATTATTTTGCATTAAAGATTTTGGGGGAAAAAAAATTGAAGCCAAAGGCAGAGCAGCTGACTGAGATCCTTCAAAATATTAGAGCATTGTACTTCCAGCTTAATTAAGATAGTTGGTTAATAGCACTTCAGCCTTGCCTTTGTTCTTGTCACTGAAAACTCCCTCCTCACTTTAGCATCAGTATTCATATTCGATTCTTCTATTCTTATGGGGAAATAGGTTATTTTGGCATTTTTACAAACTCTATTGCTCAACAACATCTGCCACCTAGGGAGTTTAGGATATGTATGTGAAAACTTTTTTTTTTTTCCTTTTTCTTTTTTATTATTGCTTAACCAGTTTGAAATTGGGAAAAGGGGAGCTGTGAAAACAACCATTCTTGGCAGGAAGAATCTGTACATTTCCAGAGCACTTTATGTCTCTCACACACAGAGAAAAAAAAGCTAGTAAAAAATTCCTTCCGGCAAAAAAAGCCCTCTCAATCCCCATACTACAGCTCTCCCCTCCTTCAGCAGGGAGAATCACGATGCACAGTTCTGCCTGGCTGCAAAGTACACAATTGAATACTCTGTTCTGGCAGGAACAAGCTGGAGGGAAGAAAGGAGGAAAAAAACCTTATGTTTGGCATCTTGTTTTTGAAGTTAGAGAACATTAGAAAAGTGCTGTTTCCAGCTTCAAACATACTATCACATCTCCAGACAGTTCAAAGGAAAAAGTGGTGATCATGACTGCAGTCTAGCAAAGCTCTCCCCTAAATTCTCCAACTGCTACCAACCCACAGCGTGTTTCTCTCACTTTCAAAAAGTTTATGAGGTTTTGTTGCCCATCTTGGTATAATCTCTTGGAAAAAAAAAAAAGCTTTCTGATATGATGAAAATGTCTTTGTTCTGTCCAATCTCAGGCTCCGTTCTACTTCAATAATCAGTATATAGTTTGTTTTATTTAACTGAGTGTTATAAAACCTTACAGAAAGGAGCTGTGTCTGTAATGAATGAAGAGAAACATGATTCAGTAGAAGGCAAAATGCTAGTTTGTGCTTACTCTTACTGGCTACTGGCTGTTAACCAGTAAAAATTCATAGACTAGTTTAGGTTAGAAGGGACCTTAAAGATCATCTAGTTCCAACCCCCTGCGAGGGGCAGGGACACCTCCCACTACACCAAGTTGCTCAAAGCCCCACCCAACATGGCCTTGAACACTCCCAGGGATGGGGCATCCACAATCTCTCTGGTCAATCTGTTCCAGCATCTCACCACACACACAGTAAAGAACTTCCTCCTAATATCTAATCTAAATCTACCCTTTCAGTTTGAAACCATTATCTTTCATCCTATCACTGATAACAAGTCCTTCCTCATCTTTCCTGTATGACTGCTTTAGATCCTGGAAGGATGCTATAAGGTCTCCCTGGAGCCTTCTCTTCTCCAGGCTGAACAACCCCAACTCTCAGCCTGTCCTCATGGGGAGGTGCTCCAACCCTTTGATGTTAAGCAGTGTTTCTTTTTTCTTGCTTAAAATCAACTGCACATGGGATGAGGATCATGATCTTTAGAAAGAAGTAGGTTATTCACCAGCTTTTCATGATAAGCAGTTACTGCTAGAGCTCTCTATCTTATCATTGTTGTTGGATGCAATAGCTTCTCTCTCCTTTGCCAGAGGATCCAGATTTCTCCTCTCCTCTGGAGCACAGGACTGCAGGGCATGTGGCAGAAGTAAGTCTCAGCTGAAACCTGCCAACCTTCCCCCAAAAACAAAAGGAAGAAAATGAACACTCCCATCAGTTGGAGGCTGCTTGTAGTCCCATACACCTGAGGTCAAATGTGAAAGGCATTATATACCTTATTTTTTAGTCATGATTTTAGGTTATTTTCAATCAGACGTTGACCTGATGGATGGATAGTTGACATACGTGGCGTACACTTAAAGGCTAAGCATATACACAGACATGTGTTCCTCACTCATCAACACATAGACAAATGAAAAAGTGGAAAGTAAACCCCCTGCATGAAGAAGTTCCACTACCTAACCCCTTCTTCTTAAATAAAATGTATCAAAAGTACCACGATATCCAATTTACATTCCAAAAAGAGCTAGTATGTCATGTAGCTCATTCTGTCTCATTTGCAGTGTCACTAGCAGTATATATAAATATATACATATAACTACATTTAATTTTAATAATCCTGTGGCTACTTGAGCCATGGACTCTGTAGGGGTGAGATAAGACCCATGGGCTGTGTGCATGAGTGTTCAGAAACCCAGTTGGGAGGCAATTAGTGCAGTGCTTCTGCTAACCTTCTCAGGAAAGGTAGGGCTAAAAGGAATCCAAAAATAGAAACAGTAGATTTCTACTTTACAGAGAGGATTTTCTCTGGATTTGAGAATCTTTTCTGTTTGCCTTTAAGGACCCCATGTAACCCAGCTGTGCCCTGAGTCTCACAGGATATTAGAGAGTTTTAATATCACAATAATAGAATCCTAGAATGGTAGAGGCTGGAAGGGGCTGGAGATCACTGAGTCCAACCCACCCGCCAGAGCGGGATCACCCAGGGCAGGCCACACAGGAACAGATCCAGGTGGGTTTTGGAAGTATCTAGAGAAGGAGACTCCACAACATCTCTGGACAGCCTGTTCCAGTGGTCTCACTAAGGCAGAGTAGAGGAGGAAGAGGAGAACCAGCCTGCACCTGCTGGACACACTTTTCTTGATGACCATTGGCCTTCCTGGCCACAAAGGTACATTGCTGTTCCATGGATAACTTATTGTCCTCCAGGACTCCAAGGAGCAGCTTTCCAGAAGGTCTACCCCTCACCTGTACTCACCGTACCTCACTGGTACAGTTTAGGAGTTGACCACGGAGAGGGACCTTGGAGTCCTGGTAGATAATAAATTATCTGTGGGACAGCAATGTGCCTTTGTGGCTGAGAAGGTAAATGGACTCCTGAGCTGTACAAAGAAGAGTGTGTCCAGCAGGTGCAGGTTGGTTCTCGTCCTCCTCTACTCTGCCCTAGTGAGATCACATTTAGAGCACTGTGTCCAGTTCTGGTCTCCCCAGTTCAAGAGGGACAGGGAAATACTAGAGAGAGTGCAATGGAGAGCTATGAGGATGATGAAGGGCCTGGAACATCTCTCTTATGAGGAAAGGCTGAGAGCCCTGGGGCTGTTTAGCCTGGAGAAGAGAAGACTGAGAGGGGATCTTATGAATGTTTACAAATATCTGAAGGGTGGGTGTCAGGTAGAAGGGGCCAGGCTCTTTTCAGTGGTGCCCTGTGATAGGACAAGAGGTAATGGTAGCAAGCTGGAACACAGAAAGTTTCACCCTAACATGAGGAAAAGCTTCTTTAGAGTGAGGGTGATGGAGCCTGGAACAGGGTGCCCTGAGAGGCTGTGGAGTCTCCTTCCCTAGAGACTTTCAAAACCACCTGGACCTGTTCCTGTGTGGCCTGCCCTGGGTGATCCTGCTCTGGCAGGGGGGTTGGACTCAATGATCTCCACAGGTCCCTTCCAATCTCTACCATTCTATGATTCCATGATTCTGAGCAGAACATTTCCTTGTGAGGGTTTTTATCATTATTTTAATTGTTCTTTGCTCTCCAAATATGAGTTTGCAGTGTCCTTAAGTCCTTTTACACTTCTGGTATAGTTTCAGAAACCTCTGACAGTGAATCAGCTTTACTACATACTTACACTGAGGCTCTACTCTTAGGAAGTTTGGGTGCATTTACTACCTGCCTAATAAAATCTATCAAGATAGAGTAATCAAACTTAAGACTAAGAAAAGTCTGAAAAAGTTTCTCACCCATGTATTACATACAGAGCAGCCTCACATTCTCGGTCTTTAGTTTGGGAAAATATTTGTGGGTTTGGAAACTTTCCCATGAACCATGAGAAATAGCCTTTTCAGAACCAGTGATCTGAACAAAAATATTACCTTCCTGAACCTGCAGTGAACGCTTGAAATTGGCAGTCATTTCAATTTTGTGATTTAGGCACAGCAGCACACCATTTTTACACACTTATCTCTGAAACCTACCAATAATTATATGAACTGCATCAGCAGACCCTTAGATTTCAGCTTTAATATGCTCTGACATGGAGTTGGAGAGTGGGGAAACTTCCATGCCATGCACAGCCCTAATGACAGTAGGGATGCTACAGTTTCCAAGCTCAGGGTGACAGAACACCCTTCTGGATGACCCCTTTGATGGAGCTACATGACGTCAGAGAAGCCAGAAGTACTTGGATGCCCATCCTGGAAATAATTCACACATTAGAGTTGTTTCTAATGTGTGAAACCAAGTGTTTTGTAATGCAGATGTAAGTAGCAGCCAGCCGAGTGGGACATAAATTTGTCCTTGTGATGAGTCAACATAATAAGAATAGTAATATTTGTGGGTGTCTGTTTCTCTGGTAATTAACACTCAAAAGTACTTCTTTCATCTAAACAAGTATCATAAAAAGGCACCTTAATATCCGTGATTGAAAGAACAGAATAACAAATTCACATACTGTAAACCAATTGCATGTTTGTCATGCTAGCAGCTTGATGAAGCTTTTATTTTTAGGTAGGAAGAGTGTTTGAAGATAAAAATAAGTCCAGTCGGTTTCTTTGCCACTTACCCCTTGGATATTTTGGCATTGTTTCCACTGCTTTTGGACATTTCTCTTTCCTTCTTAATATTTCTCCTGCATGGACAAAGAAAGAAAAGCTTCTGTTTGCTTTTGGCAGCTCCAGATTCTCAACTGAAGGCGATAATTAGAACTAAAATCCATGGCAGCCAATCAAAGACAGGGCATTTCTATACTGAACACAAATACTCTACTGGCTTATTTTAAATACACAGCAACATGCCTTAGGATTTTCACTTCCAACCCTGTATAGTTTGGCATTTCTAATACTCTCTTCCTGACAGACAAAAAAGTACAGGACAGAGTGGCAGCACCACATCTTTGCCATTCAAGTTCTCTCCTCTTTGCTTCCTTACTGTACGGAGAAAATCATTCAGCCTGAAAACTTGTGTTTGTTTTCTATGTAAGTAAACATAGTCTTAAAAAAAAAGAGTGTAAATCAGTGAGGTCTGATTGGTTGCCAGCTGAAATATAAGGCTTTGCCCGGTGTGTTTACTGAAAAATAACTGCCTGGTGATTATGCAAACCAGACCCAGGACGAGGGGGTGTCAGAGCTGACAGTGAAATGTATGGTTACGTCTCAGCAATTGTACAACCTTGTATCCTCACTTGCCATGCATTGTTTTCACTATAATCAGTCTTGTTGAGGGGAAAGAGGCAAATGCTGGCAATACCTCAAAATAAAATATCTTTCTGGATCAACTTTGCATCAAACAAATATACTGTGTAACTACTAAAGAAAAGCTGTTCGGACGGGGTTTTACATTCCCTTTTGCAAAAAATGCACAGCTGTAACAACCCTGGGATGTGGCTCCTGTTTGTGAGGCTTTAAAGCAGTGTTCACACCGATTCCTACAACATCCTTACCAAAAATATAAAGAATATAGATTAGATTTCATTTATTTACTACATGTATTTTCATAGGACAGCTTCGGAAACAAGTCTTAAAAAGGGAAAGCTTATTAAAACTGAGTTTTCTCATGAAGGGTTGGAGAGAAGGGGGAAAAAGAAAAAAAAAGAGCAGTTCCTAGGACTGCACATTTATCCCTTTCTCCGCTGCTATCTGCTTCTAGTGAGTTCGTCTCTGAGCAAAAAGGCAAACCACAGCTCCCTCTGGAGCTCATCAGCAAGCAAAGGTCACACAGGAGCTGAACATTCTCCTCCTCCCTTCTCCAGAACACCAAGGCCACCTCCAGCCTGACCTTGGCCTCTGTTCCAGCAGCGTTCCTTCTCGCCTCTCCTCTGGCAGCCGGCTAGCTGGGCTTTACAGACACTTTCAAACACGTTCCTGCATGCATCTATTTTACCGTGTCAGGCCAAATCCTGCCGACTTCCTATCCCATAAATCATCGTGCTGACATTAGGACTTTGCAGATTGGAGCTCAAAGTTAGCAGATAACTCTTTCTCCATTTCAGTAATTCCTGCAGGCAGGATTTATAGGCGATACAGCGCACTAGATAACTCGCACTCCTTCTTCTTCCCTCCCTCTCTCTTTTTCCTTCCCGGTACCATGAGGACTTTACTTGCATAAGAGCTAGAGGCAAACTAATTGGAAATGTGCACATTGGGTTTCAAAGGCAGCTTTTTGCTAAGCAATGTCACATTATGAAAGTCACTGATTTCCCATATTCCAGCCTCCCTATGTTATGCTTCTGTACATTATTGCCTTGCCAGCTGCATGAGCAGGAATTTTTACTGCTCAACAAATTAGAATTCCACCAAGTTATCATCCTGACAACAGGTGATATATCCTCTGGAATATCTTCACTGAGGAGGCAGATTGACTTGAGCTATCCAAAATCAGTCAGTTTGCAACCCAGAGGTCCCACACAACTGAGAGGGAACAATCCACATATCTCATCTAAGTGGATGGAGTAATCATTTCCGTTAGGCTTCCTTTTCACATGTCAAGGATGTGCTCAAAAGCAACAACTATTTTTCCAGGCTTTCTGGATGGGCAATGTCCTCAGATAGTGGGTGTGTAGAAATAAGTAAACAGCTGCTCATAGCAGAGAGACTTGTAACTTACTGCTAAAAGCATTAGATCTGCGACAGAAGTAGAAAGATTGGCAGGTTGGCTTGTTGACTGGTTGGTGCAGTCTGGAGACACAGGAAAAGGAAACATCGGTGTCAGTTCTTAGTTGATTTTCCAGCCAGTGTAACAAAATCAGTTCATATTAGATATCATCTTCCTTCCATGGGTAGGAAATACAGCAGAAGACTAAGAAAAAATAACAGGGCTACTACTGTCTTCCCATTCAGCTGAACACAACACAAGCCACACATCTTGCCTGGGGGGAACAGGGAGAGCTCTGACTTCCAACTGTGGGAGACAGTGACTCAAGGTACAACCTGGTTTGTGGTCTTCTCTCAGAGCAGTGCTCCTCTCTGCTCACTCTTAGTAAGGATTTGTGACAAAACCTTTAGCTGGCCTTTCTTAAGGGCTGTGTTTTGTTCGTGCATATGTAACTGGTGCGTTTATTTTAATAGGGGGTTTGAGCACTTACAGTTGTCTGAATTTATTTTGCAGGAAGAGAACAAGAATATATCTGGGTAAGAACCAAATATATATCCTAAATAAGCCCAAAAGCCTCATTAAATTTTTATTCATTCCCTAAGCAAAACACTCACAGACTACTACAGCATGAACTTTACCAGGGTAGAAAAATGTAGATTTTGAGCCAGTATTTCTTTACTTGTATCTTAAAGGCACTAAAGAAATGTTTCAGATCTGCTGCTGTATGTAAACACATACTTAAAGAGGACAGATTTCTGAATTACTGTTTTTCTCTTTGTAGTGTGAGGATAAGTGCTGTTTTCCACGATCCAATTTCCAATTGGTTTAAGAAACAATACTTTTGGGGGTCTATTTTTAATTAAAACATCTTTAAAACTTCTCTTAAAAAAGTGGGCATGGGATCTACCACCTGAAAAGCCCAAAGGACAGACAGTTCTGGAGATTAATGTCGTCTGTTTACCCACAAAAAGACATTGACAAGACAACCCTCTCCAGCACTGATTCCCAAGTAAGCCTCAGCTTACTTTCTAAGCCAGATAATAACAAGATGACTAACAGATTAGCACAGTGCCAATGCAGACAGCAGTCCTCTTCTGACAACCTGACAAGGCTCCTACCTGAGGTGCTCGCTCTTTGGCTGGGTTATCAACTACATCAGAGTGGCCTGTGGCTGGTTGTGTTCTTAGCTTGAGACTGTCTCCCATGCCACTGCAGATCTCTTCAGTTACTCTGCCTGAATCTCCCTTTTTTCTTTGTACAGATGAAAATAAACCAAACTGCATCAAGCATAGGTGATGGCTTAGCCCGCTCAGCGCAATGAAAACGTGCCTAAGTGGCAGGTTATCCTGCAAGCACAGAAGCTGCAAAAACAATCAGCAGAGGAAAACAATGTATATGAGAATCCTCTTTCACTTCTTATTCAGGCATGACAAGAAAGCGGCTAAACAGAACAATTTATACACATGCTGCAATGGTTCACTGACCTAATAAAACACTGAGCATTCTTCAATGAAGAGAAAATGTTACCAAATCCAAGACCCTAACAAGATGGGAATAGAAGCTGTGCTTAGAGTATACTTTACATCTCCCCATATTAATTATATACTAACAGTTGCAAAGATGAGAGTATAGTACAGCTATAGTCTCTTTCAAATTAATAGTGTTGCAATCAGAATAAAACCAACCAGCAAATGAGAAAAAGGTTTTGCTAACAACCTCAAAATCTGACAGTTCCTAGCAGAATATTCCACAAACATATCAATGTGCATCTGCACATGCTTGCTTTGTTTATAATGACTTTCATTCTGAAAGATGCTGAAATATTTTGCAGCTATCCAAACACCACACCAGTGTATCTCTAGAAAGATTTTCACCTGGCGAGAGACAGTAGGCAAAGTGAAGATCAGAAGACCAAGAGGGAGAAACATTACAGTCCAAGGAGAGTGAAGAGTCCCCAGGCTGTACTGGACTGACAAACCCTCACTGGTTTCCACAGCTTCCTGAGGTTTAGGAGTCTTGCCTACCACACTACCAGGGAACCTTTTGGAGGTACAGATGAAGTGATCAGGTTCCTCTTGAAATGATAGAAAATGTTACCATCTGATGAGAGTGACACGACAGCAAACAGGAACACGGTACATTACACACCGACACTCAGAGTTTAGTCTAGCAGCTCTGTAATTTTACCATATAGCATTAATTATTTTTCCTAAACTAATACCTAAATTAGATTTATTTCCTGCTTTAATACCTCTAAAATGCCCATATGTATATCAGACTACATATCAGAATGAAGACGAGACATAATTAGGCAAAGACCTGGCATTCCACTGCTATCTATACGGTCTACATCTTTTCAGACTGGTTTTTCTTCTGAAATGTGTGCTAGGTCATGCAAACTAATTCATATTGCTAGAGCCATGTGGTAAAGTGTATATATTATAAATGCAAACTGTCACCACACCCATCACAATTACATTTACAGCTCCCTCTGTGTCTTGTAGTAATTTGTTCTCCCGCACTGCATCCCTCAGAGGTTTCTATTAGATTATTTTTACTATTCAGAAAGGTAATTTATTGAAGAAGTGCTTTACATCTCTGTCAGAGATACGTGAAGCAAGAAATAGGGATGAGTAAACCTCAAAATGATTGGTAGCTTGCTATGGATAAAGACCCAAATTTTAGAAGAACATTGCACAAAAATTGCCAACAATTTTATCCCATGACAAGTATTCCTTCTTCTTAAAATTTAATTTGCAGCTATAATTACTGATATTCAATGGATTGCACATCCGAGGTTACTCTGATAGAGCTTGGAGATAAAGTTATTTCTTTATTTACAAACCCACATCAACATAGATGAAGAATTTCGGAGAAAATCAAGCTCTGGAACAACATACGGACCTAAAACTCAACACAGGCAAAACCAGTTCCTTACTGCCCTTGGAAGCAGAAAAAAAGGGGACTGAAAATTGCCTGTGTCCCGAATCCATAACATGTTTTTCAGAGCTGTGTGCATTTGGGACCTTCACAGCAGCAGATGTATTGGTACATCCATCTCGCTAATGATCTGTTGAGCATCAGTTATACCCTCTAAAGGGAAGAAGGACATATTTTACCTTGACTAGTTTCTGCTAGTGTCAGGGCAGTAGAATCCAAACAACACTGTCCTTTGTTAGAAACACCTTTCTTGGCCAGAACACACTGATTCCGTGATTAATTTATTCAAAGGACTAAAGATCATTCAGCAAGATCAAATCTTTATTTGGAGTCTAGAAGCATCCAGCCAATTGTTTCCTTACTGCAGCCAGGATAATGTTTCATTCGAGCAGTGCTGCTGGGATGCATATTGCATCCTGAGATGCAGAACCTTCTTTCCAGTCGATCAATTGAATCGTGTTATTGCGTGAAACTGCTGACCTGACCTTCCAGTTCTTGTGTTATGAAAAAGACCAGCAACATTTCTACATTTTAAGGCTGCAGTCTGATGATTGTGCTATTCCTGGCACAGAGCTTCTCCCTAGGTTTTGCGTTTTATCAATAGGTGATGTATATTACCTATGAATATTGGAAAAGGACTAGAAGTGCCAGTTTTAACACAAAACCCCCTGCTTTCACATCTATTGGTTTCATTTTTGTTCTCAGCTTGAGTTCTGTTGTCTGTATTTTCCTGACAAGCCCAGTCAGTGTTATTTTTAAATGTCCCATGCTCTGTGTCCTTACTGTGTCGTATCCCCCCAGCTACAGCTCTTTGTTTTTGAGAATGTCACACCAAATCAAGATAACCACTAAGCAGAAAGAAGAAAATGAACTTTAAAACAACATGAACACATACAAAAGCCCAAACTGCGACTGATCAAGCTCCCTGCTCCTCAAATAGCAATAGAGCAAGTGGAAATATGCACTAGACCCACAGAGAAGTCAGTCCAAAACCAACACCAGTCAGAAATAAAGTCAGTGCCTGTGAATCACATACAAATGACAGCATGGGGATGGTGACTTAAAGGATGCATTGAAGTATATATCTACCAGTAGGTGTTCTTTTGGCTGTATTTCTGTGTTCTTTGTCAGTAAAGCTGTAGCCTGATGCATTACCTTAGCTGGCCCACACAGATGTTACTGCTTGAGGCTATTTTCTCTCTTCCATCCACTGGCAAAACGCATCCAGAAGCAGGTCAATTTTCTCAGCTTCTACAGGGCATAAAAAAAAAAATAAATAAAGAAGAAGAAAAAGTTGTCTTGAAAACTGCATCTTCTAATCAGCGCTGCAGCGGGACGCACTGTCTCCTCATCAGCAGCATGGCTCAGGATACATGATGACAGGCAATTTTTGATTCAGAAATAGTCTGTGCAGTCTCACTGTCAAGAAAGGACATGGATGTTCAAGTGTGGCAAGGCGTATTCCTGAAACATTGCAGAGGATCCTTTGCTGCCTAGATTTTAGGAGCCTGATTTAATACTCCCTCTGTTTTGACTTTAAGAGGGTGGTGATGAAGACTGTCGGATTTTAATGAAATTAAAACCTTCTCGCTACTTATTATCTACTTCCAGTGAGAAAAGATGTAATGGGGTACTTGTATCAAAAGGTGGCTTAGGTTCAACTTGAATTTTTTTTTTGTCTGCTAATCCACAGAAGCAGTGGGAGTCTGAGGGAAATGTCTGGCTTCTTTTAATCACTATAAACTAATCAACAACTGCTGGCTAGTATTGTGACTGTTAGAACAAGAGATCACTCTCCGTTGCTTATAATATGTGCAGTCCAGCAAAGCATGCCTAGTGCTTAACTTTGCCCCCAGTCCCTCTTGGCTTTGCATAGCAGGGATATTTTTCTTAATACTGTGTATGTTTTGAGGGAACTGTTACTTTAAATCAATGGCAAGATGGGCAGGCAAAGGAAGACACTGGAATTGTAGGTGTCCATTGCTGCTGCTGCTTACACTAGGAGGACCTACTTGACTTCACAGACAACATTTAAGGTTTTAACTGGGGAGCTTCTTAGAATTTTAGAGCAATGCTTGAATATATTTATTTTACAGGAAAATTCTTCCCTTTGGCTGACAAAGCAGTCTGTGGTAAGGATGTTAGTGCTGAACAGTTGAACTGTGGAGCTCCAAGGAGTTTGATAAAAAGGTTGCAAGAAGCACTTCACTGGGTCAAGTCAGCCTAGAAGGGATAAGCTATGAAAAGGGTCACAGGAAATCTTAAGTGGTTGTAAGGTCAAAATGCAGTAAAGCGATGAAAGAGAAAAGAGCTGCTGCATAAAACAGAAAACGGAGCAATTTGCAGATGCCTTTCAGTGCACAGAAAAATTGTGTACATTTTGTACCGTGTTCTGCGCAACACCTTTGTTTTATCTTAACACCTGCAGCTGCTTGTTACCTTATCAAAATCACTCCTCACCTGAAAATCAGCACAGAATCATGCTTTTTCTTTAACCTGCATCATCACCTTCAGCATAGGCTTACCTTATCCAACCTGCCAGTTTTGGAAAACAGAAGATTATGGAAGTCCTTTCTAGTTTTAATCAGTGGCCTTATAGAATTGTGACCTGTTACAGAACTGAGTAACTCCATTGCATATGAAATTCTGTGCTTCTGTTCTCATTGAAGAGCATGGAAATGTCAATGGTGACGGCAAGTGGAATGGGATTAGGGCTTTGGTGATACTTAGTGACTGCCAGGAAGATCATACCCAGGATGTGGTGATAGCACAGAACTCTCCCTACTCCCAGAGATACACCCAACCAAACTGCAACAAAGGGAAGACACGAATGTGTTTGTCTCCATCTCATGAGGGCTAGTCCCCAAAGGCAGGTGGAAAAAACTATCAAACCACTGTTGTCTTTGGGTCAAGATGACAGGCCTTTTATAACAGGAGGGGAAAAAAAGAAAAGTGAGTCTTTTCAAAGTCATGCCAGTACCCAGGAGGATTACAATAATACAATTTGCTCTCCTAGTGTCTGATAATGTATTTAGTTTTCCTGTGAGAGGCTCTAACATTTTTGTTTGCTATTTTGAAATTGGAGCTTCTCCACAGAGGCCGAGGACTGGGACTAGAAAGGATCCGAACTAGTTATCATTAACAAATGTTGAAGTCTGCCTGATGGGTATTGAGATGGAATTGTATTTAAGAAAGTTAAAGAAAGGGAGAACAAGGTGGAGATGTCAGACAGGAAGAGGGGAGAGATGACACTGAATTCATTTACATATAGGGGCTCATGAATTTCCTAGCAGAAGCTAAGTTATCTTCCCTGGAGGGGAGGCAGAAAAAAAGTGCCCCTCCAGTTCAGAAAAGGTTTGGTACTTCCCTTAGCTCACTCTGAATTGAACTCCTTTGGATTTATCATTGAAGAGAGAGATGTTATAAGCAATAAACAACGTAAAGGAAGTTGATGCTTTGTTTTCACACTTCCTTGTTCATTTGCAAGGCAGCTGAACAAAGAGGGAAACAGATCCCAAGTTGAAAGTCAGTTGGAACCGGTAAGTTTTACACAGACCAAGACTGGATCTCACCTGTCATTTATGGGGGGATGAAGAATGTGTTGAAAGCTTATGCGTAAGAATTAAGGGTCACACAAATATAGGAGAAACTGTTGTGGGTGTCTACTACAGACCACCAAACCAGGAAGAGGATGTCAATGAGGCCTTCTACAGACAGCTGGAAGTAGCCTCAAGATCACATGCCCTGGTGCTCATGAGTCCTTCAATCACTCTGATATTTGTTGGAAAGGCCACACAGCTATACATAGTCAGTCCAGAAGGCTCTTGCCGTGCACTGTTGGTAACTTTCTGACACAGGTGGTGGAAGAGCTAACAAGGAGAGATGTGCTGCTGGACCTTGTACTAACAAACAAAGAAGGTCTCATCGGGCATGTGAAGGCTGGGGGCAGCCTTGGCAGTAGTGATCACGGCATGGTAGAGTTAAGTACCATACAAGGAAGAAGCAAGGCAATAAATTAGATTGCAACCCTCGACTTCAGGAGGGCTAATTTTGTCCTCTTCAAAACCTACTTGGAGGAATCCCTTGGGCTAAGACTCTAGAAGGTAAGGGGGAGTCAAGAGAGATGGTTGATATTCAAACATCCCTTCCTCCAAGCTCGAGATAGGTGCCTTCCTTTGAGTAAAAAAACAAGTAGAGGAGGCAGAAGACCAGCATGGATGAGCAAGAAGCTGCTTAAAAAACTCATGTGGATGAAGTTCACAGCATGTGGAAAAGGGACTGGTCTCTTGGGAGAATTATAGGAATGCCTAACAGGGTACATAGGGTTACAACAAGGAAGGCCAAGGCCCTCTTGGAATTAACTCTGGCAAAGGAAGTAAAAGAGAACAAGAAGGGCTTCTTCAAA
>WUAM01000107.1:3291118-3317026 GCA_024336885.1 Actenoides hombroni | reverse complement strand
TTTGCTTCAGTCTTCACTGCTAAGACCAGCCCTCAGGAATCCCTGACCCTGGAAGTAAGAGTGAAAGCCTGGAGGGAGGAAGTCTCTCCACTGGTCAATGAGGACTGGGTTAGAAATCAGTTGCATAAACTGAACACACACAAACCCATGGGCCCTGATGGGCTGCACCCACGAGCACTGAGGGAGCTAGCTGATGTTGTTGCTCTACCACTTTCCATCATATTTGAAAGATCATGAAGAACAGCTAAGGTGCCTGAAGACTGGAGGAAAGCCAGTGTCACTCCAGTCTGCAAAAAGGGCAAGAAAGAAGACCCTGGAAATTACAGATCAGTCAGCCCCACCTCCATCCCTGGAAAGGTGATGGAGCAGCTCATTCTAGAGATTATCTATAAGCACATGGAAGAAAAGAAGGTTATCAAGAGTAACCAGCATGGATTTCTTAAAGGGAAGTCATGTTTGACTAATCTGGTAGCATTCTATGATGGTGTGACTGAATAGGTAGATGCAGGGGGATCAGTGGATGTTGCGTACCTTGACTTCAGCAAGGCTTTTGATACTGTCTACCATAACATCCTTGTGGGTAACCTCGGGAAGCGTGGGTTAGTGGGGACAGTGAGATGGGTTGAGAACTGCCTAAACAATAAAACTCACAGGGTCATGATCAGTGGCACAGAGTCCAGTTGGTGACCTGTAGCTAGCGGTGTTCCCCAGGGGTCAGTACTGAGTCCAGTCTTATTTAACATCTTCATCAATGACCTGGATGAAGGGATAGAGTGTGCCCTCAGTAAGTTTGTTGATGACAATAAGTTATCCATGGGACAGCAATGTGCCCTTGTGGCCAGAAAGGTCAATGGTCTCCTGGGGTACATAAAGAAAATTGTGTCCAGGAAAAATACCCATGGGAACAAATGCTACTGTGCTTCTAGTTATCTTTTCTTGGCTTTACTTTTTAAGGGGCAACGGGAAGACATTGTCCAAGTTCTATATGATCACAAAATCAAATTTTTAGATTTTCAACTGATTTTGGGACAGCAAGTTAGCACTGGGGATACTATGCTGCATGAATATCACCAAACATAATATCATTTGCAACCTAGAAACAAATTTTATGGTTTGGGGTCATATTTTCTGAATTCTGAATATCTGAGCTGTTTTATAATTGAAACAGGAAATCAAATCCAACACAACGTAAGATTGTAGGTCATAAGTCCATTACTGGAGATGTGAGAAAAAGGAAGACAGGGAATAAAAGATTAAATTATTTCAGAATTATAGTTGCCATGACACTTTGAACTCATCTAGGCTTTAACCAGTGGTTGCAGCAATTTCTGATAGTTTAGCAAGAACTCTAGATCCCTGGTAGGCTCAGTATGCAAAGACCAAGATCATGGCATGGGTCAGGAGAGGAGAAGAAAGAAGGAAAAAGAGAATGACAGTTTGAGGGCTTGGATCCAAGCAGCCCGTACAAGGGTGGGCAAGTCTGACCCATGTGAGGGCAAGTGACTATGCTGAGGGATCCAGGAGGTTTGGCACAGAGCAAAATGCAAATGGAGCTGCCAACCAAGAGCAGCAATGCAGCGCTGCCAGCTCAGCAGTATCTGCATTGAAGGAGTAGACCAGGATATGAAAAGCCACAAAAGCAATGTTTCAATACATCAGAGGAATAATTTGGGACTCGAAATCTACCCATGTAAAATTGCCTGATCATACCTAAGGGGGGAACAAAAGGTTATTCTCCCATGGAATAACAGTTGCTGTATTTTTGCATGCTATTCTTTAGTACTCGTTCCTATTTTGAGGCTCTTTGCAGGCTTTCACCTTCTACAGTAACGATCCGAGGTGGGGCTGTGGTAGTTTCAGAGCCCTGTGCATAGCGATGACTTAAAAATCAGAATTACTAGGGCATTAGTATTCAAGTTCTGTTCTTACTGCTGATGTGCCAAAAGACATCACAACGTAAAGGCTAATAAAGGCACCGTAAAGCTACATTTCAGCTGTCAGCAAGGAGCCTGCTCCCTGACGAGGAAGAGCTGGGTGTTGGGCAGACACCCGGCTCAGCAAGCAGGGACGACTGACGCCAATTACCGCGGTTGGTAACGAGTCGCTGGGAAATCCCACTGTGCCTATAAAGCTTTAAACATGGCAGGAGCCATTCAACAAATGTGTTCTCAAACCATCATTGTTGGACTCCTCCTGCCTGGACACTCCTCCTCCTGTCCAACTATTTACTACGTAACACAGCTTTATTGTCTTCCACTCCATTATCAAATGCCCTCTGCCATTTAAAAGGCAAATCATTTCCACTCCCATCACACCAGCACTGCCACGTTCTTGAACTACACTGCCTCTGATGGGTTCTTCCTATACTTACTGTAACAGGCAAGAGGAAACAGGAGATGAAGACCTCACATACCTGCCTTTGGCATCTACCTACATCAAAGCAGGTTGGGATACCAGATGTTGGACTTGCCAGAACAGTGAGATTTTACTGCTGGGTGTTGTAAAACAACAATATTGATAAATACAGGGCTTAATCTGAGACACAAGAATTAGCAATTGGATTTCTAATGAAACCTAACAAAGAAATCATCTGGCTTCCTGTGGTTGAAAGAATGACAGCATTCATATTTTCTTTGTATGAAAGGAAGTAAAAAGGTAAGTGCTTTAACAAATAATGATGCAAAAAGGCAATGGAAGAATAGACCTATTTAGTCTTTACACTTGGTTGAATGCAAAAGCATTCCCAAAATTGTGAAACCAATCTATCCTCTTCAGCTCTTTTCTTATCCAAATGAACATCTGAGAAAATGTTTTCCAATGAGGAAGTGAAAGCTCTCACAAGTATTTGGTCTGCCCGCAGCTGCCTCAGAAAATTTCTTACTTGTTTTTCTGAGAATCATTGTAATTAATGTCTCTCTTGTTTTGCTGGTGAGGCAGCTCTTACTGGAGCTTCCCCAAAAGAGCTTCCACACAAGGCACAGCATTTTGCCGAAGGATTTATAGGACCTATCAAGCCTCTGTATTTCAGATTCTCAAATCCAAATTACTTTTCTGGTTTTTAATTACAAGCAATTGAACCTTCTGAAAAGCAGCAAGTAAGTCTCTAGCAAAGTCTTCCCTCATTTCCCAGCTACCCTGTTCTTCCCTGGAACATCTGTCTTATGAGGAAAGGCTGAGAGCCCTGGGGCTGTTTAGCCTGGAGAAGAGAAGGCTGAGGGGTGGTCTTATGAATGTTTACAAATATCTGAAGGGTGGGTGTCAAGTGGAAGGGGCCAGGCTCTTTTCAGTGGTGCCCTGTGATAGGACAAGAGGTAACGGTAGCAAGCTGAAACACAGAAAGTTCCACCTCAACACGAGGAAAAACCTCTTCACTGTGAGGGTGATGGAGCCTGGAACAGGCTGCCATGGGAGTTTGTGGAGTTTCCTTCTCTAGAGACTTTCAAAACCCACCTGGATCTGTTCCTGGGTGATCCTGCTCTGGCAGGGGAGTTGGACTCGATCTGCAGAGGTCCCTTCCAACCTCTACCATTCTGTGATTTCATGATTCTGTGATTCCCTTGCTATGTATCTGCAGGTGTCTGTGATCCCACGTGCATGAATGGAGGGAAATGTGTGCGCCCAAATGTCTGTGACTGCCCATCTGGTTGGAGGGGAAAGCACTGTAACAAACGTAAGCACCTCTACTGCCCATCACACAGATTGTTGCTTCTTAGGCCAGTCAGCATCAATTGTAATCTTCTTTTAATATTAAAAAAACCTCAATATAGTGAATAGAATCTGTTCTGCCACATCAGCAGTTTGCCAAAAACCTGTTTTAAGTCCAGGTAATACAAAACACTACGAACATTTGATGCTCACAAAGGAAAAGAGCTGCATAGGGGAACCCTGGTTCTGCTTCACGCAGCTGTCTGGTATACATCTTGTTATAGAAATTCATTTTTATAGTATTAAACTTGAAGCATTGATTTTATGTTTTAACAGCTTCACATATTTTGTTATATTTTACAGAGAAATGCCATGTATTTCAAAATACAGAACTATTCCAAGCCTGCTATAAAGCCTTCCAAACTGATATACTCTCAAGGTCACCAGACACATTTTGGTGCATAATTTGGAGAATGATGTGTTCTTACTCTGTAACTCTACCAGATCTGACTACAGCTACATAAAAATATAATTAAAAAGCCCCTCTCACCCTCAAATATTTTCAAGGAATATTTTTCCTTACGCGGCTATTTATTAACATGATGTTGTCAGATAAACTGAATAAATTTATAATCAAGATGACAGACTGTATGTAAACCAGATTAAAATACTGGCTTTTTACCCTTTGGGTCCTGATACAAAATATGATTTCAGAACCAGTGCTCTGAAATTATGATATTAATAATTTATTCAGAAATTCTGAAGGAAGTCTGTGTTTCTCACACATATACACCAAAATATGTGCTCACTCTTTCAGGATCTCTGAAGAAGTAATATATGCAATAAACATAAACTTTACTACGAGAATCTATTTGTTTTTTAACATGGAACACATAATATGCATATAAGACATATGAATATATCACGTGGAAAGTATTCTTAGCTGATGGTGAGCTGAGCATTAGAAATATAGCAAAGCTCCCAGTAGACAGTTGTCAAAGATAAATTTCTTGAGAAGCAAATACCAAAGACTCCTGAACACGTATTACCTGATGAATGGACCATGTTCACTTCTTTAGAAAATAGCCATATGGAATAAAACCTAACAGGTCACCTTTCAGACAGACCTTGAACATTCAGCTGTATCATGTCCGTCTTCTCACTTGTTTCGTGTCAATCTGTTCAGCTGTTTGCCTGCAGAAATGTCTGAACGGTGGAGAATGTATAGGTCCAAACATCTGCGAGTGCTCTGGAGGATGGGTGGGAATGCTGTGCCAGGCCCGTAAGTGCTGCATTAATTACTACAGTTTTGTAACCACACACTTTGCACCGGAGATCTTTACACGTTCTGGTTTCTACTATGTGTACATTGTGTTAGGTTTGCGGTTGGGCTCGATGACCTTAAAGGTCTATTCCAACCTAAATGATTCTATGATTCTATTTCATGTAAAAGCCAACCATAATGTGATTAGCACCTAAATTCTGCCTCTTATTTGTCAGAACTGTCTTAGGCTGATGGTAAAACTATTACTTTCCAAGATATTTCTGGACCCAACATCAGTGTGAGAAAGAGACCTGACTCATCTTTTACTCTTATGGATGCTGAGCTCGACCTGTCAGACAAAATTAGTAGTCTCCGAATGAAATAATTTGAAATACAAGATAAAAGAAGAGGTATCAGGGACAAAAGGAAATGGAGTAGCTCATTCTGCGAAAGTGCAGAAAGAAACCCTGTGTATCTGTAAACCCAAGAGCCTGATCCTATAAATACTACACATTCAGGCTGGCCACCAAGAAAGGTGGAAGTATTTCCATGTCGAGGGACTGGAAGTGCTGGAAGAGATCCATTTTTGCCTGTTACATACAGGGTCACTCCAGTTTCTGTATGTTATTAGCTTTACAGTAAAAGGGCATGAGGAAAATATCAAGGCAATATCCCCTTTAAAGGGCAATCATTCTTTCCTCTCACACTCACAGAGCGTAATTACTTATGGAAATCTTTTGTCAGTTAAATCCCAATGGCTGCGTAATTGTTTCTTTGAGCCAGCTGTCTTCTAGTTCAAACATGGTAATATTTAAAGTTATTTATTACTTGATGACATATTCTTGACTCGTTTATTAAATAAATAAACAAATTGTGTTTGTTCCTGTGAAAGGCAGGTAAGGCTGACTGTCAGTAACAATTTCTGCTGTCCTATACAACTTTTTCCCTATCTATTTAACCAGCTCCTTTGAAACTTTGCTCCAAATCTGTTCACATGCTAGTCACTCTTTTTTTATTATTTCCCCCCTATGTTTCCACTGTAGTGGGGAATTAAACCACCTTTTTGTCCAAAAGGAAACTGGCTGGAACTCTGAGGTCCCACAGCAAACCCAGTTGATCACCAAGTGCTTTAATTTCTGGTTTTTAAAATAGAAAGAGAGAAGACTATTGTCAGAGAGCAGATGGTGAGGTCTTACAATGTTGCTCCAGGGCATTCACAGTGAGGCAGGGAGGAAGCAGGGGAACAAGGAAGTCTTCATCCTTACAGATGTTAGGTATGAAGTTTTGCACAGAAGTGCAATCCCCGAAAGCAAGTCTGGCTTTGTGTTTTAATGGGAGTCTTTGCCCAAATCCAGGACTCGGATAAAAAAAACGTATTTATCTGCCCGAAGATAAAAAGCCTTCTGAGTGCCTCCCTTGCTCAAAGAAGTGCTCACCTTCGCCTCAGCCCTGGCACTGTGAAGCAGGCTGCGAGCAGCAGCAACGGGGACCGTAACCATCCTACAGTTACAACTTTCTGTTGCCCTCTTATTCCTTTGGCCTGTTTCCCGTTGTCTCCCAGCAGCACACCAGTAGTGGGTTGAATCCACACACTCTGCCAGAACCAGTGCATTTCTGGCAAGGAGGTGTTTGGTTCACCACACCACCCCTCCCGTGCAAAAGTGCTTTGTCAAATTCAAGCTCCTGAGGTTTCCCTGTGCCCGACACCCCTTTTCCTGCTTGGGTGCCTGTGCTCCAAAGCTGTGCTTTGCTACAGCGTCAGCAACAAAGCTGAATGTGGCCTCGAGCTGCACGGCTTCAGCTGCAGACTTTGACTGTTAAACTCAACTACAGAGCAAACCATTCACATTATAAGATAAGAAAGTAGCAGCAACATATTGTTCATGATATTCAAATGTTATTCCATATTCTATATTGATTATGTATTATATATATTACGTATTATATAAAGCCATCATCTATTATTCATTCTATTGTGTATTAATTTATTTCTATTCTCTATTATTTACTATTATTCATATTCTTCATCTAAATTGTTTCCATTTCATAATGCAAACATTCCATCTCGCTTTACAAGTAACAATCCAGATGATAACTTTTCTCAGGAATCCCTGTGCCTTCTCCACTATCCAGAAGCAATTAGGGCTGGATTGTTTCTCTGGCCCTTTTTGAAGGGTAGGAGGAGGTTAGATAACCCCAGCTTCATTCTTTTCTGCCTGTGAATTCATGCAGCTGCCCTTATTGAGATGGCAGAGATGGAAACAGAAATAGAGGTTTCATCTACACACTGAACCCCATTTTTGGCTCATTAGCTCCCTGACACACATCCAGTAGGGTGACCAAACAAAAGGATCTACAGAGACTTCCACTATTTTCTGGACATTTCTCAGAAAGAAATAAATTGTTTCAGTCCTCTATACTGAGATAGCTAGCCAGAGTAGGCTATTAAGCCAACAAAAAAGACAGTGGATAAATACTGACAATCCATCTTGGACACCTGCTTTTGATTTATCTTTAACACAAAGCCACAGATCACCTTCATCAGTGCAGTTTCTAACTCACAAATCCTAAGCCTACATGGACAGGTCAAGAAGATGTTTGGAGGCAGCAGTAGATATAGCTGATGCAATAACATCTTTTCTAAATCTCCTGTTCTCTGTCTTCTATAAAACCAGAAAAAGCAAAACATGACATTCTCTACTTAGAGATCCCTAATAATTAATTTCAATACTCACAAGTGCAAATATTGATGTCTCAGGTTTACCTGACAACTTTCAGCAGGAAAGAAGGGCATAGATCTCTGTCACAAGTGATCGCCCAAAATGCTTCAGCTTTTCAGCAGATAACACCACTGACAGTAACCTAGAGCAGATTTTTAGTTCTGCTGCAATGAAGATTGGCACAGTCTGAGCCAGAATTATTTTATCTCTAAAGTATCTTGAAAATGCTTCAGAGAGCAAGACCAGTGTGTAGCTACCACTACACTGCAGAACTTTACAAGAGTGTAAGTAGAGACTTTTAGGAGACATTGGTAATGGATAAAACACAATAGCCCTTTTTCATCAGACTGTAAATAAAGAGGTAAGTCAAGAGAATAGTTTTGTTCCCCATTCATCTGTAACTGAATAGAATCGCTTCTGAAAGAGAATCAATGAAATAGGTCATTTGTCCCAACAAATAAGGTGTACGGTGGAATACACACATTATCCTTGATAAACACCTATGACTTTGATGGTCACAGTTTAAGGAATAATGGCCAAGTTTCAGACTGTATTGCAAATGTAGGGAAATTACCCTTCAGGAGGGCAGGTTAAAAAATTGACATTCGAAAGGGCACATGGAAAACAAGGAGGTGGTTGGTAGCAACCAACATGGCTTCATGAAGGGCAAATCCTGCCTGACAAATTTGGTGGCTTTTTATGATGGGGTCACAGCATTGGTGGATAAGGGAAGCACAGCTGACGTCATCTTCCTGGACTTGTGCAAAGTGTTAGACACTGTCCCACACAACATCCTGTCTCTAAATTGGAAGGACACAGATTTGATGGGTGGACCACTTGGTGGATAAGGAATTGACTAGACGGCCACCCTCAAAGAGTTATGATTAATAGCTCAATGTCCAAATGGAGACCTGTGACAAGTGGAGCCCCAGTATTGGGACTGGTGTTGTTTAACATCTTTGTCAGTGACATGGACAGTGGGATCAAGGCACCCTCAGCGAGTTTTCCAACAACACCAAGCAGTGTGGTGTGGTCAACATGCTGGAGGGAAGGGATGCCATCCAGAGAGACCTTCACAGGCTGAAGAGATGGGACCATGCCAACCTCATGAAGTTCAACAAGGCTACTAAGTGCAAGGTCCTGCACCTAGGGGAGAGCAATCCCAAGTACAAATACAGACTAGGTGATGAGTGGATTGAGAGCAGCCCTGCAGAGAAGGGCTTGAGGGTGCTGGTTGATGAAGCGCTTAACATGAGCTGGCAGTGTGCACTTGCATCCCAAAAATCCAACTGTATCCTGGCCTGCATCAAAAGATGCGTGGACAGCAGGTTGAGGGAGGTGATTCTGATGCTCTACTCTACGCTGGTGAGACTCCACCTGCAGTACTGTGTCCAGCTCTGAAGCCCCCAACACAAGAATGACATGGATCTATTGGAGAGGGTCCAGAAGAGGGCCAGAAAGATGATCAGTGGCTGAAATACCTCTCCTATGAGGACAGGCTGAGGGAATTGGGTCTGTTCAGCCCGGAGAAGAGAAGGTTTCAGGAAGAACTTATAGTGGCCTTCCAGTACCTGAAGGGGGCCTACAGGAAAGCTGGATAGGGACTGTTTACAAGGGCATGTGGTGATAGGATGAGGGGCAATGGTTTTAAACCAGAGAAGGGTAGATTCAGATTAGACATTAGGAAGAAGTTCTTTACTATGAGAGTGGTGAGACACTGGAATGGATTGCCCAGAGAAGTCGTGGACAACTCATTCCTGGAAGTGTTTAAGACCAGGCTGCACGAGGCTCATAGCAACCTGTTCGGTCTAGTGGGAGGTGTCCCTGCCCCTGGCAGTGGAGTCAGAACTAGATGATGCTTAAGGTCCCTTCCAATGCAAGCCATTCTATGATTCGACAATTCTATGATTCTATGAAATATTCAAGATGTCTCTACTATAGAAACAAGCAGCTTCATAGATTAGGCTCCCTCCATTAGAACATATTTTCTATCTGATCTGGTTTTAGCCTTCATGACAGCAGCACAAATGTTCAAAAAATTCCTTCTCTGAAAACACATGGATAGTATTCCAGAATCACCATGTTTTTACCAGTGAGTTCCTCCCCATTCCATATTAGATATGCAGCCTAAAGCTCCATGCTTGTGGCTTCCCCTTGCCTTCAGTGGGGTTAACTCATATATCGGGGTTCAGGTTGGATATCAGGAAGCACTTCCTGACAGAGAGGGTGATCAGACATTGCAATGGGCTGCCCAGGGAGGTGGTGGAGTCACCATCTCTGGATGTGTTTAAAGAAAGGCTGGATGTGGCACTTAGCTCTATGGTCTAGCCGATGTGGTGGTGTTAGGTCATAGGCTGGACTTGATGATCTCAGAGGTCTTTTCCAGCCTCAGTAATCCTCTCTCCTCTCCTCTCTTTTTCTTGGGATAGAAAAGAAACATTAGACCAAAGCAGTGAAGACCTGAGAGTGTAATCTGATTACCCTGACAGATATAGCCAAACCATAACCTGGCAAAGTCAGAAGGCTTCAGGCCAGAGTTACAAGTCTGTTGTTTAAGGCTCCAAATGCAGGATCAAGGTATAATTCTAATAATTAATTATAAAGTATAAGGAGGTTATAGTTGTGAAGGATCTTTCTCATTAAAATTCATGCTGCTATCTTCTGTTCTAATACTATTGAACCCATACTGGCTCTTCATTGCCCTTCAGAATATCTTCCCTTTATTTGCATGTTATAAGTGTCAAGTTTATAGCCTTATAATTTCCTCAACATTCTTCCTCATTCTCTCTCTCTGCCTTGAACAACATCTCAGACAGGCTTCCTTCAAGCTTTCCTACGTAACCCTTTCAAACCTTCAAAAAGGAAAAATCTTCTAGAAGAATGTAGTTTGCATGTAAATTATGGCTCTGTTCTTTTAACACCCAGGGATAAATCTCTTTCTGTAGTGGGCATTTATTGATTATAATTTTAACATAAGCTTAGCTTATTAAATGTCTTTGCTGAATCTGAACAGGATACTGAATACAGAGCCTGTGTCATTTTTAGTGTTTAGTGGCTTAGCATCCCTTGTAAATACATTTATGAAATATTCATTTGAACTTCAGCTATGTTATTATCCTCTGTGATTTCAAGTCCAATTTTCTTCCAAAATGTTTTTAACTTTTCTCCTCACTGAGCTCTTGTTTTTCCAAGCATTACAGCAGGAAGCAGTGGGTGGAGTGGGAGAGACAGGCAGGTAGCAAATGATAAAAAAGGAGGAAATCTTTTCCTTTTTTTTTTTTTTCCTTTGTTTACATCAACTGAGAATCAAAGAAACCACAGAGAGAAAAAAGCCTGGTAACTTATCTAATGCCTGTTCTGCCCATGCATAACAGTGCAGCCTCAGCTGCTATAGGGCCTCCAGAAGAGTGCACTCCTCTTTGCATTACCTGGTTTTGATCTCTCCACTACCAAGCTGAAAGGAGAATCAACTTCCATTTTTGCCCAGCCCACATTCACATCAAATGAATCAATAGTAATAGCGTACACAGTTCTTTCTCTTCTAGCTTACTCTACAGTAGAACAAAACTAGTGTGGGCAGAAGGAGCCCCTTGTGCTGACAACGCACAACTGGGAAACATTCTTGTTCCAGTGAACGAAACTCTTATGATTTTTGCCAGTTATAAATCTGAGTTCTTTCAAAGTTTGTGGAGGAGCTGAAGCAGCAGTTGGCAGAAGATGAGCACATTGTTCTAGCTTGAGAGTGATTTCATTCCTCCTCTTCCCCATTTACACCCAGGTTTCAAACTTGGGCCTCCCCCTCTCAGAAGAAGGAATAATTCAGAAGTTTGCAGCTGGCTCTTAAGGAATTTTTTTGCACCAGACACCTAAGAAAACCAAATTTGATTCTAAAAAATCTTGTTTCAACAATGCAGAACTTTTAGATTTTCAAAAGAGCAGAAATCTAGCAACTAGCTGATATAGAGCTTGTCTTCACTAGGAAGGCAAGTCGCTAGCTCCAGGTCACTGGAGTCCTACAGCAGATAACCACCTGACACAGCTCTGAAGGTCACCAGCATTTCCAGGTCTCTGCGCGTTCTTGTTCTGGACATGGTACGGGTCAGTAGTTTTGACAGAGCATGAACTCTCACTACCTGACTGCACTGGTAAGAGCAGCAGTTTGCCAGGCTGCTTACAGCCTTTCCTTCTTAAGATGCGTAGAGTGGCAATAAATCTGCTTCTTTATTCCTCTACCCCATAGCTGTCAGGCCTGAAGTTCTGTAAATGTAGTTAGATTTTAATATTCCCTCCTCTGGCAAAATCTCACCCTCCTCACCGAGTGTTAGCATCCATGACAACCTGATAAAACAAAACCAATACAAATTGCAGATGTAGTGAAACAGCTTGTTGTTGGCCTTCCAAGGCCACGATAACAATCAGTATAACTCTGGGAATCACATTTGGGTAGCTTAGGATCACACTCTTTTCTAAAGAAATTTCACTGGCCTGGTCTCTCTCTGAGACTTCGGATAGTAACACAAAGGATTGCCATGAGCTTAAAGCTGTGTCAAAATCAGAACCTAAGTCTAACAGACTGAAATTCTAGAATTTGTTCCTTCAGCCCCTAAGTCTGTTGAAGCTGGGCTTCTGTGAATAATCCCTCGCAGGGCTACATTCAACTCTTTCAAATCTGATGGAACACTTTGCTCCACGATGAAGGAGACGGCATTGGCTCAAGGTCTACTTTATTTTCATCTATTTATTTGCTATTTATTTTCATCTACGCCTTAATGGTGCATGGTTTGCAGCCTCCTACATGTCTCTGCCACACAAGAAAATAAAAGAAGCCACTTGTTGATACACATCTGCCCAGTGTTGAAGGCATTTAGTTTGACTGCCTGTAACTAAGATACAATATTCTGGCAGTATTTATAGAACGTTTAACTCATGAGATCCAATTAAAATACTATGACATGTGTGTTCCTATTGAATTGGTGCCCTATGAATTGGCTGTTCTCTTACCTCTATGCCAAAACAATGTCATAACAATATAAACTGCTAATGAGGATGAAAAACTGGCTGAAATTTGACTAATTCAATTGATTATCTTTTTTAATTCTTAAAAAAAAACCCCGAACAACAAACCACTGATACTTTTCTTAACAGAATGTCTTCGAATGGATGGGTCTCTAGAAGTACACTAGAGAAGTTAAAACTGTAGATAATCAGAAAAATGCTTTTCTGAGTCCTTTTTACTGGGAATAAGTAGCTCATTGCTGATTCTGAGAGACCATGAAACTACATGTTCTTAAGCCCTGGTTTCCAGAAGTGTAAAGTATGCAATTCACCAAATTCTCTCTTTTATTTATTGTGATAGCATCACCTTTGGGAGTACATGTTTAACATATCTTTTCATCTCAGCTCCAGAACGGCTCTTTTAACAGCTGTTATTTTATTTCATTTGGAACAAAAGAAAATCAATGTTGGCACAAGTCTGACCCAACCATCAATGCCCGCAATGTATCTTGGCTTTCAAAATTAGACCTTGCACTGATCCATTTTCAACTGAGCTGAGTCGATTACTACAGCACAATCTTCTCGTTCCTCACCACTGGGGAGATGCAAAATAAAAAACTAAAGAAAATTATAAACATTACAGACACATAGGCATGAAAAAGCCTGTGGAAAACCATCTTTAATGCCTCTATAGTTTTTTTTACTTATTGTCCTTTCCTCCATCATATGAAACTATAGAATCATATTTTATCACAACATTTTCAAAAGCATCTAAATATTCCCTTTCTAATTACAAGGCTTAGAATAAGTGTATTTCTAAATAACTTTATCTTTCATTTGTAGCACTTTGTGAGCAAAAATGTCTATTTGGGAGCAGATGTGTAAGACCAAATGTCTGTGCTTGCAGAAGTGGCTATACTGGTTCAGCATGTGAAAAGAAAGTAAGGTCCAGACCTACTGATTCTTATAGTAGGAGGGACAAAAATAACCAAATGTAACCGAAATAGTCTGCAGGAAAATGGATTAAAGTCTTGTTAACCTTATGAAAGACATAAATAAGGTTACAAAATAGTTTCAAGGAAGTTTAATGACTTGATTTTGGCTAAGCTGCCAAAATAACCCTGCATCCAAGTTCTGGAAAAAAAATTCCCTTCAGAAACAGTTTAGTACTTCAAATAGAAACCCCACAAAAGCTGTGTCTGTTCCAGTAGTTAGGGTCATCCTTAATACAGTGCTCCTGTCCAAACCCACTAATCATCTGCACAGCAAACCTTGGAGAAAAAGAGCTAGTTGCAGACCAGCCCGAGCCTGGAAACTGTTCTGAACTGCAAGGGCAACCTGTATCTCGCCAACAGACATCTCTTTGCTTGCTTTTCACCCCACTGTCTTCCTAACTTTGCCTCTTGTTCACAATGTGAAATCACAAGCCTTGCACCCAGAAGGTCTGTGAGCAGCAATTACTCTTGTTCATTCCTTCTCCGTTCCAGTTCCTGATGTCCACAGACAGCCCACTTCATCTTGCTGAGCTTGACCTCAAACTCTACCTTAAACGTCACCACAGACCTATCCAAAAGTGGGAAAGCACCAAAACAATTCTCCTGGTCAGAGAGGGACCCACTTCTCTCCTCCAAGTAACTTTGTTAGAGGCTCTTTTCCAAGATGAACTCTCCTAGCACCTGTTAACACTTGCTATTTCACTACCAACCACATGTTCCTGCCTATGCTCAAACAGAGCTGGTAGGACTAAAGCTTTTGTGCCCTTCCAGTGTGAGTGGCAGCCAAAATCCATGGCACTTCTCCCGCTCTGAATCCCCTTGCTCTAATAGCTGTTCCCATTGCTTTATCAAGAACCAATGATTTCTTTCTTCCTGGCATTGTCCGAAGCAAACTGAAGTCCAGTTCATGCAAACCCTTTTTTGCATGAATTTGAGAAGCATCGAGTTGGGCAAATATTATACTAACTCCAGCAAAAAAAACCCCAAAACACAATAATAATCCATGTCCAACTACCAGAATAGTTTGCAAAGTTACATAGTGCTTCCAACAGCTGGACTTAACCTGACCATCATAGCAGTGTATGTCTTTGGGCCCAGTTTACCCCCCTCATCACCAGCAAGACAAACCTTTTATCCTGTCTTGCCTGCTGTGCCTGAACACTGGGTGTATCAATGTGAATTTCCTCCTCTCATCTGAGTACTGATTTGTTTCATATCCTGCACCATCTGTTTCTCAGGAAGTCTTGTCCCTACCAGAGTCACAACCACGTTTGCCATTGTTAAGGGCCACATTTTTAAGCCACAGCCATAACTCCAACACTATTCCACCCAGATGTCCTGACTGGCCCAATCTCAACCTTTCAAGAAGGCAGGCTGCCCCACCATTTATCTATACTGAAAGGCTAGGGGAAAAAAGCAACATATTTTCATTTCAATTACATAATGCATTAAGAGAAACCATGAAAATCTATTCAGATAGTCACTTTATTCTGTTAATGATAATTAGATTTTAATATCTGAGTTAAAGTTCTGTATGGATTTTCTCAACAAGTACATTCTCATACTACATTACAACTCCTACCTCAATACTGAAATGCAGCTGATGTAGATAAGATGAGTAAGTGTTGCAATTCTATATATATAAAAAAAAATCTATTAAACAGGTTGGCTGCAGCCTAGGAACATATGGTGCACATTTTCTCAAATAATTAACAGAAGTCCAAATGGAAGCAGGAATATGCCAAGATAAACTGGAGTTATTGTCTGCAGGTGTTTATATCCAGGAGGCTTTCTCTCGGTAGGTCAAGAGTTGCCCTTTTCGATACAGCAGACCAAGATTATCAGAACTGCTTTAGAGCTTTATTCTAGTAGTGAAAGTGTGAAGTATGGGATTTGTCATTGCACAAACGAACTGGAACTTTGTTGCACTTAACAGAAAATACTAAATCAAAAAAACACACAGGCTTCCTTTTTCACATGAATAAACTATTACACAGTAAATCAGTTCTGAAAGAAAAAGAAAGTAGAAAAAGACTTTGCATATTATATATGTCCAAAAATGCCAAGGCATCAGTGATACATGTAAACACACGGGTCTCTCTAGCAATAATCCATCTCACATTTTTAAGAGTGTTTGAAGCACTCTTCAGTTTCAGGGCTTATTCTGCAGAAATACTGATTGGCTGCACTGCATTGCTTTGATGTGAAGAAGGAAATGTTCTGAATAAAAGAGAGTTAACAGGTTTCCTTCAATCCATGAGCCTTTCTGAAAGCTAGAATCAAAGTTAGCAAGAAAAATGATAGGTTTAATGGTGTCTAGTTTAAATTACACAGCTTATACTATAAGAAAGCAAATGAACTACCCCACCAAAAATCAAAATGAGAGATATTAAAATACAAAGCTAATTTACTAGCATGGTTTATAGTAAATTGTAATCATAGGAATTCATACCCATATTACTGTAGAAAAGTTGGGATGATAAGCCTCCCAAGAGTTAACTTATCAGACTGGATCAGGTATAAGTGAACAATCTGAACAGCCTTTAATCATCTTCTTCTCCAAACCTGTCAGTCACAGAAATCTTACAATTTATCCAAGTAATGTTCCAGTACTTAACTACATTATTAGAGCACAGTTTTGTTTTTCCTAACACTGAACATAAATTCAATCTGTTGTAAGTAAAACTGATACTTCTTAGGGTAACCTTGTCGGGCATCAAGAAAAGTTATCACAATTCTTTCAGTAACACTTACTTATTTGAAGACAATTAGAGTCTCTGCTGCCTGATTTTCTCCCATTTTCCTAAGCTAAACCAACCAAGTTTCAAAACCTGTTCTCTGTTGCTCTTGTCTAAACTCTCTCCAGTTTCTCCATATCCTTCCTGATGTGCTGTAGCTGAGCTCCAGCATGGGCTAGTGCCCAGCAACTACCCTCCTGTGTGGCTCCCCAGTCTCTGGTTAATCCATTAACAGCAAGAGATTTACATTTTTCTGTGACAGCACTGCAACCTGCTCAGTCTTTTCCACAGTGCTGATACCTTCTCATTTATTTCCCATTTGACATTTGTGCAGATGACTTTCCCTCTGTAAGCAACATCTTTATTGTCTTTACCTAATTTTGTCTTATGGATTTCAAGCTGTTCCACCCATTTATCAAGAAGATTTTCAGTTCTAAGCCTGCTTCCACTACCTCCAAATGTGACATTGGCCAAAAATGTGCCATCTCAGTGAGACACGAATGAAAGTAGCCAATATTAGAAAAAGTAGAGCCTACAGACTAGTGATAAAAATTATCCCTTGATAATATTTTCTCAAACAGGCCTTGCTCCTTACTTATTTCATCCGAATCGTATTTAGTGGCATGACTGTCTTAGCCATATCAAAAGTCTTCCTGAAGTGAAAAACATACCTGCTCCTGGTGGACAGACTGGCTGCTTCCCTTATTAAGCTCAAGGGACTTATAAATTGATTGTTTAATAATTTGCATTAGTATCTTTCCAGATACCAATTAAGTCTGAATCATTGGCTGTCATTCCCTTGCTTTTCCTTGTTGGTTTTTTTTCCCTCATTTAAAGAAATGTACTATGTTTTTTTGGGAGTATTTATATTTTTCAGGAACTCTCAAAGCAAATCACTCTTGGTTTGGAAACTGCATCATTAAATATGCTGGGGTACACTCTGTGAGGCCCTTTTGACCTGAAAAAGCTGCTTCATGTAAAGACCCTCTTGTATATTAAGACTTTCCATATGGAGAGTTATTCACAGTAGACAGTAAACCATAAATTCAAATCTCCGTTTATTGCCTACTCATTTAACCTTTTAAACAGGCCTTAAATCTGACTTTTCTGAATCTAAATACTCAGTTCCTTCCCTACTCTCCCTTGCATTGCAGTTCCCTTGTTAATTCTGATCATGTTAAACCTTTTGTCACGTTTAACCTTCCCATGAAGACTGAGGAAAAGGCACTGAGCATATCAGCCTTGCCTGTGGCATCTGCAATCCTCTCTCCCTCCTGTTAGATCTCCCACTGTGTTTTGCTGTGGGAGTTAAAATTCACGCTCCACTCTGTTTCTGTTATGAATCTTTAAATAATGGGAACAATACAGTACCTGTGCCATGTAGAATTTGTCCAAAAAAAATGGATTAAATTGGAGTGGAGCAGCCTCTTCCCTTCCCTCAGCAGCACTGACAAGGGATGCTCCAGGTGAGTACACTTACAAGCAACTGAAGCACCTGACCTCCCTTTTCAAGGGAAGGAGGTGCAAGGTAATTGCCACGTACCCAGGTGAGGAGACTGATTTCATCCTCTAAACTTAATTTCTCATCTTCAATTTAGTCTCACAAAACTAGGGAGAAATACTCATCTTTAGCAGCACTTTTTTTTAGAGTACTGACTGAAAACACTAAGGTGATAGATACAGGGAGATGGGGGAAAAAAAAAAAAAAAGAGCCTCACTGCAGAACTCTTTGTTTCTCCCCACAAGCTAAATAGTGTCTGGAGTCTGGTTCTGCCAGTGCATTTGAAAAAGCTGGATGGCCCATATTCACTTAATCAAGTTATTCCCCTTTCTCTGCTGCAATTGTTGGTATAGTTCTCCTTTGTGCTGTTAGGATTCCTAAAGGAACAATATACATTTTCCCAAATTATTCATCATCTACATCTTAGTTCTCACATTTATATTGCCAAGTGATTTGCAATTCATTTTCTGACATTTTTTGTTTACTTTGGTTTGGACTTCTGCTAAACAAAGCCTGCCAACAGCATTCCTCAAAAGGCTAATGAACTTGCTAGAATAGCAATCGCTCTCTTAGAAGCCTTTTGCGTATTTTTAATTTGTATTGACTCTGAAAGATCCAGATAATTTAGCAAGTTTTGTGGCAGACATGAAGACAAATGTTCCTGCTGACTTTTACATTCCAAACAGCCATTAGAGCACATTTGTTCAGGGCTGGAAGGGGCAACTCAAACAAAACAAACTAAACAGACCTCTTTTCCAGCAGAACCACAGCTAAAAACTTTGGCCTGAGTCCCAAAAGAGACTGAGACAATCACTGCATCATTTGTACAACAGGGAGTTTTCCAGAAAGTTGAAATTCATATTATATCTCTTATCCTGTCTGATACCATCACACTTTGCTGGTTTTTATTTTTCCTTTCTAAACGGATTAAAATAATAGCATTAATTAAGCCAATATAATTAAGCTAAACTATGTTATCTTCTTAGATCTAAATGGTACATAATACTACACTACAAGCTATCCTGATGGTGTGTTTTCCCAGTAACAGTTTAAATATCAACGCACTAAACTTGCCTGTCTGTTGAATATTTATTCTAAGGCATAAAGGTCCTGAGAATCGTAGCCTGTTACAGAAAATAATAATTAAGAAAAGGCAAACCTTACAGCAGATATTTTTAACGGTGGAATTTCCCAGTAAATCGAACAGTGACAGGCCCTTCATTCCCTACGAATGAATCCAGGGATCACCTTCCAAAGGTTAAACATACTGTTGATGTCAGTACAGCCTGAAAATACAAGATGGTTTTAATAAACAATTCCTCATATTAAGCAACCCTTTGCTGCAGTTAGTGACCTTACCATCGCTATTGCTGTGTTCATTTATACATTAAGAGACATTAAACCACAAATCACAGTGCTGAAGTTATACCAGCTGTATGCAGTGGCTGTGAATATATAAGCCAGTCATCTGTGGAGCTCTAAGAAAAAAGGGCATGCCTATTTTGAAGTTATTTGACAAATAAATGGCAGTAATATGAGATAAAAAAAAGGGAAAGTAAAATATAAGCAGCACTGAGCTACACATCTACATCAGTCCAACTACTTGCTTGCTTATTACAAAGGAATGTAAGAGTAATTAATGCTATTTAAGCAAGAAAAATGACTGTGAGTTCCTCATCCTTTCACTGAATACCTTCAACACATACACTTGCTCCCATATTTGGGTTGTATTCAGAGACATCCTGATACACCATAGTTAGTCTAGACCAGGAAGCACCCAAGAGCTTGGACTTCCAGGTGTGCCCAGATAAATCCACGCAGAGATGTGCCCTGACAGGTGAGCTCACCAGCTCAGGTCCCTGCTGACGTGAAGGTCTCCGTGTGATTCCATCCTCTTGACAACAAAATCCTGCCACTGCTACTTAAAGGATTTAAAGAACTATGGTAGTGCAGAGTGTGAATACCTTGAACACACTTCTAGTCTCAGAGAAGCTTATGTAGGAAGAAAACTTTTTTAAAATGTTAATTCCAGACTTCTGCTGTTTCCCTGCAATAAAAAGATGCATCTTATATCTTCTCTTTGGGTCCAAATGGGACAGAAGAACACTACAGATTTGGAAATCACAACATTTTTCTGTAGCTCTCATTAAAGTCTCATGAACACAGGAGAAACCAGTCTATTGAAAGCCTTCTCTGATATGTTTTGACTTCAGTTGACACATGCCTTCAGAATGGAGTTTTGGGGTGATTGCAGTAGGTCCATGTAATACTTAGAAGTTTCTGCCCTAATTGGTACTAAAGCTATGCTCAGACTTTCTTCACATGTTTCTATTAAAAAAAAAAAAAAAAAGAAAGAAGGACAGGGTCTTTGCAGAATTTTAAGTTTCATAATATATCCTATTTTATATATATTCACATCCAAAGAAGAGCAACGAAGCTGGTGAAGTGTCTAGAGCACAAATCCTGTGAGGAGCAGCTGAGGGAACTGGGGTTGCTTAGCCTTGGGACACAGACATGCATGTACATTTTCTATGATCTGAACAATATATATCACTCTTTCAGACATTACACACATTTTTTCCATCTAAACTCAACTCCATACTCTAACTAACCCTGTCTAAATCCCAGCAGGCACTTGTAGAAGTGTGCTCTCTTTTCATATAAAATAAATGTGCCATGTACTATTCACAAATAAACAACTGCTACCTGGATACATCACTATCAGAAACTAAGGTAAGGCATTTTAGAGTCAAACAGGGAAGGAAAATTTGGATACATGATGCTAATATCAAGGTTAACCTGTCATATCAAATACAGATACATCAAGATTAAGGAGCACCTTTCTTCTTGTCCTGAATAATAAAATAATACCAACATCTTTATGTGTTTTGTAATATAGATTTCTAGAAAACTGCCCTTCAAAATGAGTTCTTAAATCTATGTGCGAGCATAAAATAAAGCTTTTCATATCATCTGTTATCTTGTTTTGGGATAAAGAAAATTCACTCATGTATTTAAACCAAGATGATGTTCACAGACAACTTCTGCTGTATGAAAATGGGATAAGTGCACTGAAATGCTTTCGGGCAAGAAGCCAACAATCTCCATGCGTTATACAGAAGTGGCAGAGTGATTTTTTTTAAGGCACACCTGCTTTAGATGAAAGAAATTGAATTCCAACTCCATAACTGTCAAGCACCACCGCGAATAATAGAGCCTAAGCCGAATCATTTCAGCAATATAGCTCTTTTCCTGTTGAAGCGATGGAGCAGAAATCAGCCTTAGCTAGATGATATCACTTTATGTGCATGCTTTGGAAACAGTTCCATTCATCATTTCACTGCTTAATCCCTTTCAATAACATGTTCTTCATTCCCCGGTTAATAAAAACTTTAGTTACCTAAGTTAAAATTGGGGAGAAAAAAAGTGTGGATAGTGATTTTGCTGTAATTACATAAAAAAATCCAAAGAAAATACAGTAACTACAATAAATCATTTGAACTCCTCCACGTAATATTTCCTACATGACATCACATGCATAAGGCTGTTTCTTCTATAGTCCCTTAAGTAGCTGAATCCTCCTTTCTTTTCTTCAGCTCCCAATAGGATGAAGACAACATAACAGCAGGACAATGAAGACAATCATTTGGGTATTGAGAATCTGGCACTGAGCACATTTTTTACTTGGGAAGGTACAGCGTGAAGAAATTGCTGCTTCTCTCCTTTCTACTCTCGTATACTCATGCAGAAGACTAAAATAAACCCAAACCCTTCTCCTATGTCAATAAACCCACATTTATTTTCAAACCTCTCAATGTCAAGACTCAAATTCATGATCCGTGGCTGTAGTGACACCATCCTAACAGCTGCTCCTGACAACTGCAAGATTTTCATACAGTACAGATTATTTTATAAAGATTTTTAGTGGCATGTTATTCTCCTTTCATTAAAAGTTGAAGGCACAAATAAATTTCCTCTTTTCTTCCCCTTTTTTTTTAAACAGGTATGTTTACCCACAGTTTAGAGAAAAGTGAATAAACAAGATCCTGCTTCTGCTGAGAAATTTCAGTGACTACCAAGGGAAAGACCTCAGCAATGTTCAACCAAGAGTAGCCCCGGTGCCTTTCCACTGTAGTGTCTTTCCAACAAGTAACTGCTAAGCCAAATGCTTTCATTTTCTAAGTTGCTAGTGTGTCAGCATTTATTTGCAGAGGTGCCAATGCACTACTTAGTGAAATGCTGGTTTTTAGTAGCCTTAATCCCTGGAAGCATTTTAGAAAACCATCTTTGTAATCATACAATAGTGGCTTAAGTGAAATACTACAAAATTGAGGTGCTCTCAGAAATTTCCACCTTAATCTGAAAATTCAGATTTAGAATCATAGAATTGTCAGGGTTGGAAGGGACCTTAAACATCACTTAGTTCCTTGGCCATGGGTAGGGACACCTCCCACTAGAGCAGGTTGCTCAGAACCCCATCCAGTCTGGGCTTAAAAACTTCCAAGGATGGGGCTTGCACCACCTCTCTGGGCAACACATTCCAGGGTCTCACCACCCTCATGGTAAAGAATTTCTTCCTAATGTCTAATCTGAGTTGAACTATCTCTAGTTTTAATAAATTCCCTCCAGTCCTGTCACTGCCCGACAGCCTAAAAAGTCCCTCCCCAGCTTTCTTGTAGGCCCCCTTCTTGGCTCACCTACCAGGGGTCAAAAGATGAGCCACGTGTTTCATCACAAGCAGCAAAACTGACATGGGATGGCATGGGATAGGGTGGGATGGGATGGAACAGTGAGGGGAGGACGGAGTTTGAGGAAGGGCACCAATTATTAATTCACTTGGAAAAAAGGATTTTTAAACTGTTACCTCAGACAAGTCTCAGGTTCAATAAGGTAAATCCCAAACCACGCTCTGGGCATTCACACTCTGCTTTCAGTTGTCTCATTGGAAGAGTCAGGGCAACTATAGACCAAGATCTCCGTGCCTTGATGGGGGAATAGAGAAGTTCTGACATTCCCATGCTCTTCCAGAGGTAACTTGGGGGAACAAAGATACAAGCTAAGGATTTTTTGATTGAACCTTCAGGGCTGCAACAGTAACTAGATGTAAGATTTGATCTGACCCTTACTGTCAATTTGAAAGAACAAAAAATACTGACTGTGAGACCTTTGAATGCTGCAAATTGTTTTAAAAAGCTTGGAAAAACTGTCAGTACTATAACCCACAGAAACATTCCTCCTCCCTTCCGTGCAGTTCCTAATAGTAGCATTTTTTCCCCCACGTCTAACTAGCATAGCAAAATGCTTTTAAATGTACTCAATCTGTTTGCCAATAAACGATTCCCTACTCTTTATTTTTGAAGCTTCATCTTTGGTTTTATGTTATGAGTTTCTCCAGTGCAAACAGTCTCCCCAGATGCAAAAGATTAAAAAAGCAAATTACGCTTGCCACTCCTTGCAAGATTCCTACTAAACAAACACTTAGATGAAGGACCAGGTGTCAAAAGTCCTTGCTATATTTCACTAAAACATACTGATCTAGATCACAGTTAACACTGTTAATATGAAGTTAAGGTTTTAGCATTCGCTTTAACAGTTCCAGGAAGACATTAATACTAAAAGAGAACATTGGCACCAGATGAGTATCTACAAGATTAAATTTAGGGTGGCAATTACACCTTTCTTCAAGTATAGGCCCAATCAATAAAAAAAGATTTCTATTACCTTGTCTCCATAATGGCTACAAGAGTTGGTGCTAATGAACAAAAGTCCTTGCCAAGACTGGATTTGAAAACCTAACCAGCTTTCAGCACCTTGCAGTTCCTTTCTGTATTTCTAGAAGTGACTATTTGAGACCATAGACATCCCTGTCTATTTTTAGACAATAAGGAAGATATTTTGTATCATTGAGGATAGTTCATGTGAGGTTCTAACAGAGAAACAATTTCAGATAACTAACAACACTCACATTCCAGTATCAGATATCAAGCTACAGGTAAGGTACAGCTACTGTAGTTTCACAGATCATGTCAGTTAACACTTCTTTTGTTGAGGATTAATTTGACACTGTTACTTTTCTCCCAGACACTTCAGCACTTCACTGATTTTCCTCCCGTGATTGTTCGAGATACTTTGCTGAAAAGTCAGTAGATATGGCAATGACTGTATGCTCAGCTTGTGTTTTAAACAAGATACAGAATAATGGAAGAGAAAAACTGTTCTCTAGAATTTCATAGGTGTTTGGCACCTTGTTGAAAAATACCCAACTGGGATTTTTTCTTGCAATTATAAAGTCTTATTTTTTCCAAATCTTTTCTTATAAGCCACTTCTACTTGTACCTGTCCTAAAAAACTGCAAAGAGCTTAACGCAGGAGTCAGTCTTACTAATTGCACTCTATCAAAAAAAAAAAAAAAAAAGATGTACCAGCTCCATATAGTTACTTCCAGTTATAATTTACTTAGTTCTAACTTCTAATTGTCATTATGACTTCCAATATTCTTTGCTTGCTGAAGACTTATTTCAAAATCCTATTAAACCCCAAAATAAATAGGGTACAATAAATCAGGATCTCTTGTTATGGGAATAGCAAATAGAAGCATTAGGAAGAAAGGGGACTGTTTGGGTTTTTTGCTTAATGGAAATCTTTTTAAGAGCACAGTCATCGGCAGATTTAACTCATCTGTGGCTTAAAATATTCATTCGTTCATGTGGATGTGTAAACATTAAGTCCTCGGCTCTATTCTTTGTGAATTTTCATAGGGTTTGTGTTGTTCTCGAGATGACACCACTTTTTCTACCTAGAAAACAGAAGACTGCAATAAGTAGGAAGAAGTTAAGTTTTGTGCCTACTCTCCACCTTTATTAACCTTTGCCAAAAAAAACAGAGCAGGTTATATGCTTCATATGTAGGTCTGCATATAAATGTGTATGTACATAGATCTTTAGCTTAAAACCTCCTAAAAATTGCTATGAAGAAAAACAAACAAACAAACCCAAAAAACACAGAAAACCTAAACCAAGCCAAAACAACAAAAAAAAGTTTTTAATGGAAAAATAGCCATGGTATTTGGTATTCCAGAATGAAAAATATCATTTCCCTTTCATTTAGAAAGGGCTTTTTCTCTCATGTTAGGAAGTGCAATGTAGGTTGAAAGAAGTGCACGTACTCCCTGCAGAATAGGTGGCTAGATTTGTCTTAACTCCTTTTAGAATGAGCTGGGTTTTCCTTCAGGAATGCACTGATTTCGGAGGCCTGCAGATGTCATTCCTTGGTTTATCCATAACTAAGTACAGCAGCAGCTCAGCAGCAGAAGCCACTAATTCTGTCCTAGGGAGACCACCCATAGGGGAGAGAAGCATGATCTGGTCTCTGTCTGTATTTAACACTCACCCTTCCTGCCAGAAAACTCTATTTTGCAGGGGTAACTGAAAAAACAGAAGATGATGGATTAAACTGAGGATATTTTGGGGCTCGAGTCAAGCTGATGACATATTTCCAGGGTCTTCCAATTCATATATCACATCCCAAATGAAAAAGACTTTGCAATACTTCATATACATAAATAAACACACCTAGAATTATGCATAAAATTATTTTCACTTTAAATTATTTAACTACAAAAGCTGAAGACCATGACAGGCTTTGTGTGCCTGATACTACACCTTTATATTCAATTTACTTTTTAACCTTAGTATCAGCTGGGGAAGGAGCAGGACATGCCAGAATATACATGGTATACATAACAATATATAGCTCTAAGGTTACTGCTTATATTTTAGCAAACTGGTTCATACTCAGGCGTTCTGGGTGGGAGCTGCCACATCCAAAATAAATGTTCATAATTCAGAACAAGTTTTCATTGTCCTTGGGAATAGGAGCTTTGGATCAATCTCCAGCCACCTGCAAGGCAAGTTTGGAAGGGAATGTCTCTGCCTGACCGGAGGCAGACAGACATTACTCTTCTACAACCCGTTAGAGTTGGGGTTGTTCAGTCTGGAGAAGAGAAGGCTCCGGGGAGACCTTATTGTGGCCTTCCAGTATCTGAAGGGGG